>JAZGTK010000376.1:0-82799 GCA_036877625.1 Ambastaia sidthimunki
AATAAAAGTCTTATGTTAAACACTTTGTGCCTGCTGCATGCATTAAGCTTGGGTTTAGATTGAGTTAGAAATGGCTGATGAAGTCAGCGGCAATGAAACCTTTTAAAAATGATGAAAATGTGCAATACATAAAATTACAATGAAAAACCAGTATAATTGGACTCATAACTTCAGGTTTTCTTCAGTCTTTCTTGGTAAAACAATAGTGCAATTAAGATGCAAGAGCTCTAAAGAAACCTTTCTAGGATGCTATGGGATTTTTTAAAGATATATTCTGCGCTTATGGAATATATAGTGCTGCTCTCTGACTGACCTAACATTATTTAATCTTTACCAACTCACTGCTGATTCTAATCTCCATGCCATCATCATGTTTCTGGAGAACTAAATTAAATGGCAAGAGAAGACCTCAGATAATACTCTTGGCCTTTTGAAAAGTACACAATAGTTTTGCCTTTTCCTGTGTAGCTGACTGAATGTTGAGGGTATATTAAAACCAACGTTAAAACAAAATTAACCCTATTTACTTGAAGTTCCTGGTTTTATTGTGCTTGATTTAACAGTTTATGTTCAGCAGTTCATGTTGAATCTAGTTCTAAAACAACTTTCAGGTGACATCACAAATCTAAACCCCTCACCTATAATCAGCTGGCTCCATTCTGGTATGCAACCACTTTTCATGAGCCAATCAAATACCAGCAGGTAAAACCAAGTCCCGCCCTACATATTTTCCTCATGGAGTATCCTCTTCCACTATAAAATACAGTTGATTACAGGAGTAAAATGGGTTGCGAAAGGCATTTCACAGCATTTCAAGTTGACTTTAAAAGCCAGACTGCTCATAAAATCCAGGCCACACAGCACGGCAGCACAGCACCGTAGACCTCAGGCTCAGTCCAGGTGTTCAGTCGAGCTGGAGAGGATCAGATAACCCCTTCAGTCAGGTCTGGAATGGGGTCAAAGCAGAAAACAGGCGGACAAGTCTCCTGATTTGCGTCTCTTTTTTTGGGACGTGTGTACCAGCGCCTTCCCATTAGTTTGTAGCTGTCCATTTGTGACATGATAAGAGTGTACAACCAGCAGAAATAACCCAGATATAGAATGTGAGAGGAACAAAAAAAGACAGAGAGAGAGAGACATTAAAAGAGAGAGAGAAAGAGAGAAAGAAAGAGAGAGAGAGGAAGAGAGACAGAGAGAGAGAGAGTAGAATGTGTACCCATGTCTCAGCTGGATCTCAGACAGATTGAGACCTCATTTATAAAACATATGTATGTGAGATAAGATTTGATTCTAAATTCAACAGATTTGATCCTATGTTAAAAATCAGGATTTAGGAAGGCAGAAGCTAAGGGGTATTTCTTTTATTATATTTTGAAACAAATTGTGTAAATGAGTATTTATTTATACCTATATGAAACCAATTTTGAGATTTATGCGCTAATCTTTTTTTGGAAAAGATAATTATAAACAATAATTAAATAAATAAAAATACAGACTGGTGAAAATACCAGTCTGTATATAATAAATATAAATAATATTTTTATATTCAAAATGTTTACCAGTTATAGAAATATGGTTACCATGTATACTGTATATTCCAACAGCTGCACTCTCTGCATCTAAACCTCTTTCAACATCATTAAACTGTTTATGGGCCTTGATCAATGAAAAATGTGCTTTTAAAACATGTTCCCCATACAGTACAAACACCTGTCATAAAATAAAACTAAAGAATCATTATCATCATGTACATTCAGTATGATCTTTATGAATAAGACCTCAAGTACACCGAAAACTATTGTTTTGGTTCAACTGCAATGTTACAGAAAAATATTCCATGTGGATCATTGCTTCATCAAAATAGCAGTATTGTTCTGTTATCTTTTCTTACAGGCACCATTGCATTGAGGCATGTGCCGTTTCCATGGAAATGATGGGTCAGACCATAGTTCCACTTGTACCATATACAGTACACGAGCGAGCTAATGAGCGAGGGCATGAATCCAGACACGCACACACATGCACACTCAGTGCATGAGGTTGCAACAGTGCAACAGAGCACATATCTCTGTTTAGTATGCTGAGTTTGTGACTCTCCAATGTCTTTGTTCTTATTTGACTCCTTCTCCTAATGATGTGAGGCTCAGGCGTGAGCAGTCACTCGAGCTGAAATTTACACCTCTGGGGCATCTTCTTGCTTGGAGCTTGCCAGTAGAGGTCTTTCCTCTGATTCCTTGCACACCTGTCTAGGTTTGAAGGACCGGGCCGGACATCCTCCTCACACATCAATACAGAGTCCCATAGGAGCTCTTGCAAAATCTCTGCCAAGATCTCTTTGAGGTAGGAGGTACCATCGAATGTGCAGGCAAAAAAGCTAGTGGGGCTAAAATTCAGAGACTCAACCTTCATCGAAGTTGATAAATCAGTGAAAGTGAAAAATGTGAAACTCTTCTGTATCTCAGCCAGGTTCTTTCAGTGGTCCTCTGACACCTTCTCAAAAACAACACATCTTTATCCAATGATGCCACAAGGGCACATTGTTTTTCTTTTTCCACCTCACTGCACACAAGAAACATTGTTCTGTAAACATGAGCCAGAGTCCACAAGACATTTTCTCTAGATATGAATCATTGATGACTAACATGTATGATCCCAGCTTCATAGCAGCTGGACATAACATCAGGCCCTCAGGTCGACTCCACTATTCCTCATAAAACTAAACATTCAGGCAGGAACCCGAAAAACAGCCATGTAGCAGAAAGCCAAGCCACCCATGCACAGCTGTTCTCAGTGAAGAATGTTTTATCATGTGCTAAGCCGGCACAGCAGCTTCCCCTCTCACCACATGGTGGGGACAGAGGGACCTGCACACAGCTCAGAACAGAGATGTACTGCAGAGAGAGAATAAGAAAATGGAGGAAAACAGCTTTTAAAAGGTCTATTGTAATCTGAATATAGTAGTAACTGAAGCTTCGGTGAGGTCAGTCACATTACATGCTCCAGTCTTTGTGTATTTCTAACTCAGAATATCAAATTACGACTAATAACTAAAGCAGCAAGACTATCTAAATACTAACTGATAAGAGCATATATACTGTACTTGTGAAGTGCATACTTTAGTGTGTAATTATCACTAAAGACAGGCTTGTGCTCTATTATAGAGCATGAGTGTGCTATTCTGGCCGTGTAAGCACTTAAATAATTATGATGGATTTTATCACCCTGCATGGTCAATTAGATATATGGCCATTTTCCTCAAATGGTATGGATGAGTGTTATATATAGTGCACTATGGTATTTAACCTTCACTGTTTCCTGACAGAATAACATCCGCTTCTTTGCCATTATCTGGACAATAGTCGTGATGGCACTAAAATGGTTTCACCATGTTAAATGAATGCATTGACCCTAAAGATCAATTCTATAGTAACAGTAATGAAATTACTGGTACGTACAGATGCAATTATAGGGGGTTTGTAGCTTGTGAACCAACACTTTCAAAGTAGCTCCCCCAAAACTGGTACAGATTATGTGATTGTTAAATGTAGAATATTGGCAAATGTAGATTTATACAAACATGATTTGCTCTTTTCTAACTCAAAAGAACTAATCTCACAGCTGTCAAAGTCTTTAGTATCTTTACATTTATGAATTTGTCAGATGCCAAATTAATTAAACAGTGTTTAAAAAATTAATTTATACAATTTATCAATAAAATTAATCAGTACATGTGTTTCCTGGGAATCGAACCCACGACTTGTGCGCAATCCTCTACCAGCTGAGCTTTAGTAGCTTATTTAAAAAGGAAATACTGAAATTTAACTTGACGCATTACCACCACTGAGATCTTTGACAACGACTTTTGAAAATTTTCAGTGCTTAAGTGCCCTTAGCTAATGGCAAAGTCAAGAAATTACGCTTTCTGCCTCCTTGATTATGATTTACTACAGTAGAGAACTTAAGTGCCTTTGGTCCAACTGGAGTAAAAAAAATACAAAAATATATGGAGCCCTGGTGTTCTTCAGCTTTCTTGCTTTCTCTGGTAAATGAACTTCGCCTTGACTTCTGC
Organism: Ambastaia sidthimunki; assembly: GCA_036877625.1. Classification (NCBI taxonomy): domain Eukaryota; kingdom Metazoa; phylum Chordata; class Actinopteri; order Cypriniformes; family Botiidae; genus Ambastaia; species Ambastaia sidthimunki. Next base: position 4,070 of record JAZGTK010000376.1, read on the forward strand.
TTCTTTTTGATGTTTTGGCTCAGGGGCTTGCAATTCCCAATTCTCTCAGGCTTTATAGTAGCTTTGTAGAAAGTGAAGAGTGATCCCTTGGCAAGAGAGAGACGGTGTCAAAGACGGGTTCGAAACTGCGACCGTGTTTGTGTTTGTATGGAGGTCAGACTCAGTCAGGGGAAAAGCTATTTAGTTGAGTATTTCTAACTGACAGCCATGACAAAAAATACAGAAAGTGTAACTGCCCTAATGGTCGCCTCGGGCATTCAAAAGGAGAGTTTATTTAAAAATTCTATATGTTAATTTATAATAGCTTTCTAGCCACATTTCTTATGTCTCACAGTATTAGAAACAGCCCACTTCTGCCCACTTCTTTTTACAACTGTATTTTAATGCACAGCAAATCTGAATGAGCATGTTTAAATATTCCATTAATGTTTACATTAATGTTTAAATATTCCTTATGATGAAATGTATGATTTCTGAGGTTACAGTTGGTCAGTCATTCATGCACTTCTTTATGTGTAGATGGGCTGGAGTAGTGTAGTGGTAAAGGCCTATACTAATAACTAAAATGCAGCAGGTTCAAATTCCTATATATCTGTCCCACAACCACTCTTCAAAGAAAATAATGCTAGAATTAAATAAAATAGATGATGTTACCTTACAACCCTAAACAACAAAATAATACTAAATAGTTCACTGCTCAGCTAGCCAACACATAATCTCAGGGACATGTAAATGATAAAATAATTCTGCTGAGTCTGGGTTTCCTCTGTGTTTTGGGTATAAGATCAAATTCAAGAAATGAATTCATTTACTTTAGTAGACCAATAATAGAAGCATAGTTTGTTTCCCAAGGACACTCAATGACACACTCAACAAATATGCTTGAAAAATTTGATGGTCAATCATCATTTGAAAGCCCCTGGTTACCATTTGCTTCCATTATGTGAAGAAGGGCTACATAAACATCTTGTTGCTTAGTAAAGAAAATCACATGGGTTTGAAAGTAAATGATGACATAATTTACTACTTTATTATTTTTGATGAACTATCCATTTAAGTGAAAAACATACAAAATTGAAAACTCCCAACCTGATATTTAATAATGTTGATTTTAATCTTTGTAGTACAATTTGGAGATGTTACGCAAGGCTTAATGGAGATATATGCATAAATCCTCATTTTTATAAAGTCTTTTATAGATATATGGATGTAGATATATATATATATTCTAAGGTTCACTCTATATATATATATATTCTCTCTCTCTCTCTCTCTCTCTCTCTCTATCTATCTATCTATCTATTTATATCATACATTAACATTTATAGGAGAAGGTGACGTGGCCGCAAATGTCATAACTACCGAGTGCCTGTTAACAATGCCTGAGGAGACGGGTTTGAGCTTCTCACAGCACAGCAGAGAGAACAGAGAGCTGCACAGACTGTTTGACTAATGCATGACGCACAGCATACACCGAAGCTCAATGAAAGGCCCTCGTCTGACTAAAGATTCAACATTAAATCGAAATCAGCAAGACAAGCTAACAGATAATTAATGCTCTGAAGTAAAACTAACATCTCACTTAGAGCTGCTCGTGATTACTCCTTCAATGCCGCCCTACATCTCCGACACCAAAGGCTTAGTGCTGGTTGGCAACGTAAATGTTTACTATTCTAAGCTGTGAAAAGCACGCTCACTGATGCAGAGCTCCGATCGACACTTAAAAACACATTATACCCACATGCAGGCAGAAAACTGCTTCCAAAACAGTCAGCATACGGTAAATGAAACCGTAATTTAGTCACTAAGGTTTTTTGGCTGCAAAACAGACTATTTAACAGTCAGAGATCATCAGTTTTGTTTTGCTCTGACCCTCAACCATCTGCAAGAAGTGAGGATTCCCTTACATATTTGTATTGACTGCCTTGGGCAAGTGGGGGTGGTGTGAGCTGAGGGTAACATGGGGTGGGGGTGCATGCACTGAATAATGCATCCCTCAGACCAAACCTGTCATTGTGTGAAATATTGCCGGCATCATTCTTTGTGACAGAATAATGAAACATTAAAAAAAGGCAGTGGAGTGCTGCATTTTTAACACAGGGCTTCAGAGCTCTTCCATACAGATGAAACGAGCGAATGGAAGGAGTGCGTCGGCCGCCTGTGTCTGCATACGTGTATTTGTGTGGTGGTGGTTTTCTTCTGTAAGAATGTAAAATCAAAAGTTTGCATGAAGCGTTAAACATCCCAGATTTTGAAGTTAGCTCACTGTGATTATGGATCCCAAAGCTCAAGGATGTTATCAAGCTAACAGGGAACGATCTCAGAACATTGGCTGAAGGTTCATTGCATGAACATCAAAAAATGTTCATGCAATGTTAGTAGAACTTTTTCAATGTTATATACCATAAATATGAAAATTTTCTTAGGTTTTTCTTAAGTTTTAAAAAATGTCACAGAATGAAAAAATGTTAAAACAACGCCTGTTATTCTTGTTACTTAATGGGAAAAAATAATTACAACCTAAAATTGTTAGCTTGCTAGCCATGTGCATTTATACAATAACTACAGCTTCTTAAAGGAATATAAATTATAGTTTTTCTGTAGCATAACTGCTAGAGAATGGTGCTAGCAAAAATGTTTTCATCTAAATGTAACAATTCTCAATACACCTTTTTCGCTATAATTGAATTGCTCGTTATATTAGCATTACATTGCCTGTTCTCTAAATATAACTATCAGCCATTACAAGACCCACATCGGTCGAGTGTGCCAAAAATGTACTCAAAGAAACAGCCATGTTTATTTTATGATTCCTCTTAAGGCAAAATGGATTAAATGCAGGTTTTTGTGTGCCACTGGTATTACAACAGTTCAAATGTAGAATCACCCAATAAATCCAGTGGGCCGCCTTTACAATATTACAGAAATCAATACACATAGCAAGCACAATGCAAAACTTCTCTGGATTATATGATCCTTTTTAATTCTGGTTTTTATATCCGACAAAACAAAAGGTTTATGACAACTGTAAGATATTTATCTCTACTCCACCACACTTGCTCAGCCTGGGCTTTGTTCTACGAGGCACTTCAAGCTTTCTTGGCCTGGATGTCTGGCGATACCTCAGGTGCATGTTAATGGAACGCCCCTCCCGGCAGATGTCCAGTCTGTACATGCTCAGCAACATTCCCACAACCTAGATGAACAGATTTAGACTGCATCCTTCTCTATTTCATTTTCTTTTTGCTTTCATCTTTTTTTTTAACACTTTTAACAATATCTGCATTAGAGTTCACACGTGCTTTGTTCCAAAACATAGTGAGATGACTTCAGAGTAATTTAAGGTATCATAGGCATGCAGGATTTTCAAATATTAGGTTTTTGCATTAGTATTATAGAGAGGGCAATCCCAGAATGCACTGCAGCAAGTTCTCTAAAAAATTCCTATTAAAAACAGTTCAATGTCATAAAAAATAAACTGTTACTTCCTAGCTAACAGGGAACATTCTCAGAACACTGGTTATTGTTCTCTAAAAATTCTCTCAAAGTTATCAAAAAAGCTGTTAACCTTTTAAAAACATTGCAAAATTAAAACTTAAAACTTTAAATAACATTCTTACAACCAAACCGTAATGCTAATACAACATCTAAAAAACTGAACATTTTGAATGTTCCTAGAACATTTTTTGCATAATGGAAACTTACAACCTTCTTACAACCTAAAATTGCTACCTGGCCTAACATGTATTTTACCATAACATACATATTTATGCATATTAGAGTATCCCATTGTTAAATAAGCAACATGCCCTTATTATGATCAGTGTGAGTCAAGTCTCCGTGTGGAGTGCTTTTCGTGTAAAGCTCAGAATTGTTGTCCATGTAAAGAACTTCAAATCTGTAATTTATGAGGTTTTATAAAGATTATAAAATCCTTTGCAGCCTTAAAAGGTAGATCCCTATCTAGGCATTAAGCAGAAAGGCACCCCACAAGGTTTGAGAACAGAGCTCATAAGTGATTTAAGGTTACAGAACAACTGAAAAATTTACACCAAATCCAAACAGGACTAATTAAAACAGCATGTGGGAAACTGTTCACTTAAGTGTTGCAAAGTATTTTGGCCAAGACGGTAGTTACAAATTTTTTTAACCACTTATACCCTACATAACATTCAGCTATGTTAATTAAGCAAAATGGATGCCTCTTTGTGGATAAAGTTAAGCAAATATCATTTAGCAAGCGTGTGCTATGGTTTACTAATTATTTCTTAATGTAAAAGAACTTCAGCCTCTTTGCAAGTCCAATCACTTACTAATGGCCTGAAATGCGGTTCTGGGAAACAAGACAGAGTGGTTCTATTGTTTATATCTAGATTTTAAGGAGCAATTACCAGGGGTGAAAATCCATTGGAATCACTGAACAATTCTTTTGTCCTGGGGACCGAACCCCCATCTTGAAACCGATGCAAACATCCTTTGTTTCCTTGAGTTGCTACCAATATTTTGTTTTTGTGTCTTTAGAAAGAAAAATGCTTTGCAACGATCTTTATCCCAGCTCATTTAACTAAAATACAGCACAGCAAAGAAATCACAAGTTCGAAAATGCCAATATTTATGTCGCAAATTATACAGGCGAGCAATATTTTACAATGTGTTTGGTATAGTGTGTGCATGTGCCAGTGCTCAATATGAGTGCTGGTTGGTTTAATTGTGTAATGTATGTGTTTCACGGGCTTAAAACACCTCAGCTGCTGACGATTCACTTTCACTCAGTTTCATTTGCATAGGTGTCATGGCTTTGTATTAAGGCTTCATTTCAAATGACATCTATATCATTTAAGACTCTTTCATCAGAGTGCCAGCAGTCCAATGACCAGAGACGGGCCCTGGGGAAACATCACACACAACTCACATAATGGCAAACGATGCTTGTGAGAGAGGTCCGGAAGCCCCCATAACAGTTAAACTGACAGTTACATTTACAAGAGAAGGTTTTTTTTGTATCCACTAACATTTCACACGTCTACAGTCTTATTTGTACAGGAGCGAGAGCACAATGTGTCGTTCATTTAAAGAGAAACTGAGGCCTAAGACCAGAGAGCAGGCTGGGGGAAGTTTGGAGTGCTTTTCTTATTTCAACCTTTCATCACTGTACAATGTAATTTCCTGCTAAAACTTGGACATTACAATCAAAGGCTGTTTACTGACATTTTAAGTGTCTCCTTGAGAAACAGCAGGTCAAGGCTTCTGGGTGGGAAACAACCGACAACTACTGCCTACTAACAAAATCAACATTCGCTGAATCAGCATGATTTGGAATTCGGCTAGCTAATGCTAGTCATTATGAACATGTTGGATGCCCACGAAGGACCTTTTTGAAAACATGATATTGCATGTTCTTTTGAAAGTTCTTTTAAAAAGCTCTTGCAATAACATTAGTAGAATGGTTTTTAGCATAATATATCATATATGTCAAAACATTATTCCTAAGTAATTGGTGGAACGTTTTAGAAACATTACAGATTAAAAAAGGTTTAAATAATGTTCTCATAACCAAGCAATAATAATACACATATAAAAAACTGTACGTTTTGAACGGTCCTAGAACTTTCAAAATGCAATTTTTAATGTTTTTGTTACTTAAGGGATACGTTAGGAAAATGTTTTCATAGGCTAAAATTGTCAGCTTGGACTGCGTCTTATCTTCTAGACAGCTCTTGCTTTGGCAGGAAGCTTTCAAGTATAAGAGCAAGAAGAGGAGGCTAGTTGCTAAGTTACACACCTCCTGATTTGGAAGCAGCAAATCCATGGATATAAATTAATACGGGGAGACTTGTATACATTTGCATAATCCAGATGAGACTCCAACTGTTCACTGGTCATTCAAAACGAATAGGATTGTACACACTTGAAATGAAACTGGACGAGTGCCCCATTTACAAGACATGCTACAAGTCCGGCTTTACATCAGTGTTTGTATTTTCAATACAGAACTACAGAACCTGTGTTTTGATGAATAGAGCGCTGGTTCATAAATCTACCTCTGTCCAGTGTTCTTATGCACATATATTTTCCGCTACAAATATCAACCACAAAAACTGCTGAACCAAACACTTACACACATTATTTTGCATTTTGTCTACTGCTACTAATACGAAACTTACACGCACATACGCACACACACACAAAACATGGGAAACAAAAGCTGTTATCTAACTAAATGACAAAGAACAGTTTTCTGGTAATGTACATTTTGTTGCATTTCTGTAAAGCGGCTTTTGAAACAATATGCATTGTAAAAAGCTCTATACAAATAAATGTGAATTGAATTAAATAAATGTCCAGGCAGCTTTCTTTTACCTAAATTTTTAAACTAATTTAAGTTAAAACATTAAATTGGCATATAATTAAAGCTGCGATCTGTAATTTTTGCCCCTCATTAATCATCTCTGTTTGAAACATAAAACTGCTGTATGTTGAACTGAAGCCAAACTGCCATTTCTCAGGAAATCTGACCCAAAAGCTCAAATTATAAATCATTATAATAAACTTGCCATTGTGAATCAGGGTAAGATAAGAAGAGAGTTTTGAACACTGATCTGTTATGTACTTGCTTAATAACTGTTTATTTTTAACCAAAAAGTTAAGACGGCCCTAATTAAAACATACGACACTGTGCTTGATAGAACAGACTGGACTGATTTAATTTGGCACTCCAGAATTAGGTTAGTTTTTACTGTTTGTGGTCAAATGTTGTGTTTTCAGTTACCCACCGAACTCCCTGGGCACAGAGATGGCGTACACACAGCTCTGTCCTGTTGTGTAGTTCCTGGGAAAATTGGGTGACAAAACTGTTCCGTCTGTCCCAGTAGAGCGACTTCCACATGGTGCTGTCCAGGCAAACACACACATCATTTATTGTTTATTGTGTTTAGAGCTTATCCAGTCATGAAGAAGAAGAAAAGCTTTATTGAGATACCAACCCTGACCTAAATGAACCATACTATTAAAAAACTATGTGTACACTTTGATCTGAGGCAGCAGGCCAAAATTGTTTTAATTTTATGGTTAGATACATCAAATTCTCAAGCATTCTCTTAATACTGTTTGTTTTGTGAGTGAAATTCAATCAATTTCAAGGTTGTATGATGAATCAATATCTGTACCGCTTTTACAATTCAGCTGGGTAATGTTTTTTTAAACGTAAAATAAATGCAGCTGTTTTGTAACACAAGGTATTCTCAGGTAGAAACATCAAGCATTTGAAGAAACATATTCAGAGTTCAAACAAGGTATCAGGTTTTCTCTGTAAGCACTTCACCTTGACAGCTGGGCAGCCCTCGGTTCCAGCCGGGCCTGCCATCATCTCCCATGATACAGGTGAGCGTGGAATAGCCCTGGAGGACATAGCCTGCCTCACAGTAGAAGGTCACAGTAGAGCCCAGCTTGTAGTCACTGCCCAGCCGAGTGCCATTCATCACATTACCGGGATCGAAGCAGGACTCCCTTAGCTTGGCTGTACAGGGGAAATTGGAGGGAAAGCAAAGGACCAGAATCACTTCAGGGTTTAGCTTGAAGGGTGGCCATTGGCTGAATTCTTCTGTTTACAATTCCTTTCTTAGAAAAATCATCAACTAAGGACTAGCCACAATTATATTTGTGCACTTGCTAGATTTTAGCTATATTTTTACTTCTGGCTTTTGAGGCAGGGTAGGCCATCTTTTCCAGTAATATTTTTTGTTATGCTGGTTAAAACTCCTCTTACATCCTGATATCACTAAGTAATGGGTTCTAAATATATTTATACTTTTATATACCTTCTGTGTAAGGTGTAGGACTGCAAAATGTTTGCCCAATCATTGCATTTGGTCCGAATGCAATGATAGGATGTCCCACTTGCCTGTCAAAGTATGCATCTACATAACTCTATGCACTATTGGAGGAGGCGTGGCTTTGGAGAGTGTTCTGAACAGAGACTGGGATCTTATGCTTTCAAAATGCTTGCTATTGCTAGCCTCTTCAAAATTGCCTACGGTACCTTTAAATGTTTTCACTTGATAGTGGGTTTTAAGTCCAAATGATGGTTCCACTGACTGAAAAACATCCTGTTTTTAAACCTTTTCAGAGCAAATACAAAAATATAAATATATCATCAAAAGGCTGTAAAAATATTTAGCTGTAATTGTTTGGTTACACGCTCAGCACTAATAGGCAGTCAGTCAGATATCATGCGTGTGCACACACAAATATTATCCTTTAAACAGGGATGAGAGGGACCATGAAGCGTTAGCATGAAATCAAAACTGATTACGTTTTAAATAAACGCTCCTGATTGCGCAGGATTCATCAGCGCACATTATTCCAAAAATCTTCGGAATCCTTTATCAAAATAATACCCTGGTTAATAAAAAAAGTCTTTCATGTAAAGCTCTTCCCGCTGTACCTTTGTACTCCAGGTGGAAGCCGGTGTAGCTGACAGAGCCGTCGCTGCGGAAGGCCAGGTACATGGTGTTGGAACTGCTCTCGATCCGCTCTGGAAGCTTGCTGTCTTGAAAGCTTCCGATCAATGGACTGTTGCTGTCTGGACCATCGTAGATATACAGGAAGTCGTAGTTGGGCTCTATGCTGAAGCTGAAAGAGAACGGAGGAAACACGATCAAAGTGGATTTTTTTAGTATGAAGGGATCAAAAGCTAGACGCCGGTAGGAATTCAAGTCACCTTTGAGGACGGCGGCATAAAGTAAAAAAGGTTACAGAGCGGGTGTAGCCTGTTTTAGAGTGATATCAGGGAGATATTTGAAGTATCAATGAGCTTAGTCACAGTTTGAGATTTTTGCTTATTGGTATTGAAGAATAATCAAGAGCTACATCTTAGTAACGGTCAATATCCAATTATGTAAATGTGTGATTTCTCCAGCAGTGGTTTTGTATTTTGACTTCAAACACAATAGGTCACATCAGGACTTTAAACACAAGGGTCAACTATATAATAAAGGTAGATGTGAAACTCTGGTCCGTGTCACAATTTAATTGGGGCAAGTTCTTACAACTGATTTATCTAGTAAATTTCTTCACATATTTTTTGAGTATGATTTTTGTACGTTATATATATAATTTTTTGCTTTTACATGAATTGTGTATCATAATTGTTTTCAATGTGACAACTTCCCCATACAGTGTGACAACATACCTTTACTATTGAGGCATGTTGTCACAAAAGATCAAATTGATTCCACAACAGTAGCAACGTTCAACAGCATTTTGTGCAGCCAAAACATTAAGCTATTTTCCTACGCACATATGTACTTGTGTAAAATAAACCCACCATGAGAAATATTCGCTGGAGTAAAAGTGTGACAGCCTCTACCTGTTATGAATACTAAATTCCTGTGTAAGTTACAAAAGACTAAACTCAGCCTCTGTATTCAACACAAGGCCTGCTTGACAATGGTCCATTAGGATGTATAAATAAATACCAGCGAGTTAAATGCCAACAGCGTGTTCCTTTACTCTTAAAACCCAGAATAAAAAACAGGTAAAAGCCAGTATCTGCTGTGCTCAGGGGTTCCGGAGACAGAAAGCCACACAGATAAACGTGATACGGTCTCACCCATCAGTGGAGTCATTTGCATGTGATGGATTGTGACTGACTCAGATTTGTGTTTTTCTTTTTTTCCATTATGCAGAAAGAGAAAGTTAAGCATGCTTGCCACACTCCACTGCGCCACAACCTCCTGCTTACGGCTTTTTGTAGGATAATTCATACAAGGGATCAGATCCTTTACACCACATTAAAAAAGTCATTAATTTTGATAAACAGAGGCATCTGCCTCTGTAGCTGTCAATCAGAAGACAATTATTTTTGCGGTAATCAGGTTGATAGCACAAACTGTTGCTAAATACAGTCACTACCCAGCTACCAATATTAGCTTCTAAAAATGTTTCCATAATGTTTCCATTATATAACAAAACATTAAAAATATTATTTGAAAGTTCTAAGAATGTTCGTGTATTTTGTATGTATTACTGTTATTGCTTGTTATAGGAACGTTATTCAAGCATTTTCTGTAACATTACATTCTGCAAATTTTTAAAATGTTCCACTAACAACTTAAGAATAACGTTTTTGAGATATATGATATATAACGTTAAAAGAGTTCTACTAACGTTACTGCAAGAACTTTTTTGATAACGCTGAGAGAACTTTTAGAGAAAGTTAGTCGATGTTCTGAGAACATTCCCTGTTTACATCTGCAGTGTTGCTAAAGCAACTCACTTTTTGGAGGGATGGAATTGCTGGTATTGTTCATTTCTAATTTTGTTGTGGACGTATTTCATACTGTTGATTTTTTTAAAGGGAAAGAAGCCAGTAATGGACTGTGTAATGAAACTCTTTGAGATGGAACAGAATGAGAGCTATTTCTTAGAAACCTGTTTGAGTTGTTGCCCTGTTGGCAGAACTCCAATGCGCTTATTTACTCGAATAGGACGAAATTCAAATGAGAAAAAGGCCACTTCAGATTTAATGCCAACCGAGAGAATGACGCGACATGCTAGGCTTGGTGGAAACAAAGTTCTCTATCTTCTGCTTTGGGGCTGATGTATGGCTTTGGATATCAGCTGTGAAGGTTTTGAAAAAATATTAGTCAGAAAACCTCTGCATTCTACCAACTAAATGCCACAAAACAGCCCCAAATGGCAGATTTTGTTGTGATAAATGTTGTACGTTTTGACACATCGGTGGAATGCAAGATGTTTTTGAGTTATTATTGTCATTAGACTGACTGCTCTTGTATGATGAGTCAAAGAGAATAGAAAGGAAAGTTTAGAGGTTCAACAGTCACCAATATTTCAAAGTCAGTGCAGTACTGAGAAAGAGAAAGAGAGAGATACACATACATAGTTTATTTAATAACAATTATATGTCTATTAACAATTATATATCTAGTCTTTATCCCTTACAATATCAAAGTTGTATCAAATTTGACTATGACACATACACAGAAATGCCACTATACTCACAATAATGATAGCAGATGTTTCCCAGCACTATTAGAAATAGTGCAGTTCATCTATTCACTGTTTTGAAAGCAGCCATTACATGTTAGGAGCTTCAGCCACTGCGCAATAAAATAAATGTAACCAGCTGTCAGGTGGAAACTTCGCTAGTGGACTGAACAAACACGCTGTGTGTCTGCTGTGGCTAGTGCCCACTTACCTGCCCTTTAGCCAACGGGTGAACATTATCTTATAATTAACATTATAAGCCAGGCTGAAAAGGTTTTATGTCCCCCACACAACCCTGACCATTATAATAAGCATTACAATAAGCCAAATATACAACAACACAGCGCAAAGCCATACTTATGGACAATAAAATGTCCAACTGTATAAATGTGCCATAGCTACAACACTTAGCGAGTTTGTGGCATATAATCTTTGGAACATGTTCAAGTTTTATCCAAAGCCAACTAGATCAACTAGTTAAATAATCAAGATTAAATAATCAAGTCTTTCTTTTAGTTAAATTTCATAAAGCCAGCTGCACCATTATTTTGCTGAAACTACTTTGCTGGTTTATTAGTTTGAGTTACTGTGCAATATTTTCTCTGGCATTGCGCAATAATAACGTACTTTATGTAAATGTATATTCATACTGTTGCAATGCACAATTACAAATTGCACACACCTGTACATAAGTTTAGACTGTTTACTCTGTCCAGATGTGTATTTGAGTAATGCATCTTCTTGTGTATACCATCTTCGCAATAGCTTTCATTAACAATAATAACCTTGAAACCTCAGCATTTCTTCTGCTGACTTTTTGTGCGGAATCCGATTAAAATTCTGCGGCCTCATGCTGGACTGGACCCCCACGACACCCTTTGATCCTAGTAGAAAGGAATTGCATGCTAGCGATGCCATTAGCATTAACACTGAGGGTGGGCTACGGCGACTGTCAAACACCTACAGCACTCTGACTGACCCCACGCTGACCCTGCCTGGAAGGAGAACCCCGGCAGCACCTCCAGCGTCGCCACTCGATGGCTAAATGAATAATGGACATAATTAGCGACATGATTGGACTGTGAAGGAAATTTATCAACCTTGCTTTTATACTAATTGGTCACATCACTCAAGGCGAAGACACCGCGCTACACCTTTAAGGCGAGCTAAAAAAAAATACCATCGGGTTCATTACAGACAAAATGAGCAAAGAATTCCAGCTGGGCTCATTATCTCTCCCAGACATGAAATGCATTTTAATTCATACAGTGATAGCGGTCGCCACTACATAATTACTCGACACGTCGACTGCGGCCATGTCGAAGGAGGCAGTAGGTGCTCGTTTTGAATTCAGCATTATGACGCGGAAGTCTAATGAACTCGTTAACTTACAAACTTCTGATTTTGCAGCTCAGGCGAGCACATAAAAGAAATGCGACAAATATGCGCACTGCGAGATTATTTCTGATGCCGCATTTTACCGTCTCATCACCCGCAATTCAAAACTCACTGACCCCACCACAACAGAAGGTCGATCTGATATTAACCTCGCAACAGTGAACTGCGTTGCCTGCATTCACAAAACTTCTGTGAGAAGTATACAAGACTTCCTTCCTCGCTACACATACTGCAGTGACCCTGGAGGCATGGGTCACTCTGGGCATTCAGAGAAAAGCTTATAACCTGATTTCATGGACACAATCCAAAGGAATGAGTAATAAGTGAGATGGAGGCTCTATTGTTCTGGCTGGTCCTATATTTATATATTATTACTCATATGACCACAGCGCACACGCACGCACACACACACACACCCACACACACACACACACACACACACACACACACACACACACACAGTAATCTAAATCTGCTAATAGATATCTGATTGTCCATAAATGGTACAAACACATAAATTCCTGCCTTATCCACACATTATACATACTTCCTATTTAGCCGGAGGGCCAACATATTGCATATAAAAAATTTGGTTTTAAGAATACGGCTGATAATGTTTAATTCAATTGTGTTAGCTAATTTGTACCCTGTAACTTCTACAGTAAATTATGTGCTTACAGCAACTATTTAATTTATATACTGCATATATAAACTTGAAAAAACTTGGAAATAAAGTTTTACAATTAAAAAAATTACACCGAAACAGGTTTGCATAAAATTTAGAAAACATAAAAAGATTAACATTACATGAAATACATTAAGAAAATTATTTAATTATTAATACACACACACACACACACATACACATATATATTATATTGCTTTTTTTTGCAATATTATATTGCAATATATATATTCACTAGGTCACTAATTAACGAAACACATTAGTGAAGTTAATCTTTAACTCCATTTATACAGGAGGTCATATTTGTTTGCTTGTGTGAAGCACACAAGATGCTCTTTGGAACATTCTCAGATCATGCTGGGATAACATAGATCATCACAAACCTGTGAAGTCCATGCCAGCTAGAATGCATGCTGTCATTAAAGCAAAAAGGAAACATGCTGATCCAAGTATCCGAGTGGGATTTGAACCAGCGACCAATCCGGCATGCGAGTCAGATGCGCTAACAAGGAGGCTAAAGGCCACAGACTTTAGAATCAGTCACTGGAGCATCTCTTCAGATCTGGAGATCTGTTCACTAATAATACTACCTAAATATTAAACATTTAGTTAAATATAAACATGCAAATTATAACCGCATGGTTTTGTATCCATGTTTCTGTGGACCGCTGATAAATAAGCATTCAAACCAATCTGAAAAAACCCCAGAGATATTAAAAAAGCTTATATAGATTTTTTTACCTGATGAATGCAAGAGACAGGACGTAGTCAGAGTTGACTGCGATGAGCCAATCACAGTCCTTGCTGTGGGGGTATGGATGAGGGTAGTTGGGTGACAGAATAAACCCATTGGAACCGGTGAGATTACCCCCACATGGAGCTGGAGAAACACAGAGGATTCGTATGAGCAGCATATGGGCATTAGTAACACATGAGGAGAGCCTCTTATTAAAACATGCGGCCTGAACATCTGCACAGCAGGAGCCCAGAGGATGAGTTCTGCGGAGAACATGCAGAGACAGAGATATTGAGAAATTCTTAAGCTCCTCTGAGGAACCGAATGTGTAAGGCGCTCATATCTTATATATGAGAATGAGAAACAGAGCAGAGAAGGAAAGTTATTTAGAATATGAAAGGAAAAGCCTGGAAATCCACACCAGGTTCTGCTTCCAAAATGCACCATCTTTTTAAAAGAAGGACTCTGTTTGATTTTCATTAATTTTGGCACACTTTCATGTCGGTGACAAGATGACAAGGAATCTCAACGGTGTCGGGACCCTCGGTTCGAGTACAACTCTTGAGAACGGAGACAAAAAAACGCTTGATGTTCCAGACACAAGTTCTGCTGTCAGCATCTAACGCCATACGAATCAATTAACTAACCTTCTTAGAATCATGTACATGCATTATAAAATTACCACAATTATACTTCCTTACTATGAGGCTTTGTATAATGCTTTAAGGTTTTGTGGTGGAAACTATTCAATATGTTTAATGAACAATTTTGTAACATAAAATTACCCATTAACAGTATCAGGATCTAGACATCAAATCCTCTCCTACCACCTGCCTACAAAACGTAAAATGTGGCCATGCCCGACGTTTAAAATCACATATGCTATTTTGGCAATTGATATTCTTGGAATTAATATTCTGAAATAAAAATGCTTTTTTTCTACAGCATGCTATTATGACAAGTGAAAAAACCCTCATTTCAGCAGGAATCAACCTCAACACTTTCTTAAGTTTTAGGATTTCCTATCAATGAGCATCTGTAAAAATACTGTATTTATGTTTGTATTTATACTGTATTTAGGCTTGTATATTATCTGCTATTCTGCAGCTGTAGTAAAGAATCTATAGGATTTCAAAGCCTAACACTAATGCTATGATCCTGTTCTTAAATCCCAGTATAATCCCCTTACCTATACAGACCGGTGGGTTCGGTTGCCAGTAGTAACGGTTTTCCACTTGTATACATGTAATCTTTACGTCTCCCTGTAGTTCATAGCCAGGATCACACTGAAAGGTCACAGTGTCTCCGGGTTCTCTACCATCTCCATTACGACTGCCGTTCATGGGAACCCCTGGATCCCTGCAGGCAGTGGCCACTGAACCTGTAACCGCATATTAAACCCATTAACACTATACACATTATATCTACAAGACCAGCCATTAGATGCTATTAGTCAACTGGAGAATAATGTCAAAAATGCACCAATCAGATTCAAGGCACTCACTCGAAAACTCAATGGCGAATCCAGACTTGCTGATGTAGAAGTCGGTCTCAAACTGAATGGTGACCATGTTGAGGGTGCTGTGGATGTTTTCAGGCAACAGAGAGCCGCTCACCTCCCTAAGAGACATCTCATTCTCTGGAGGTCCATCAAATACCCTCAGGATGTCGTGAGATGCTTCCGTGTCGAAGGCCAGGAACTGCAGGCTGTTAGTATGAAAACACACACACGTGCACATCTGGTCATACATGTCACGCTTCATTAGATGCACAAATCACAGTGCAGGAAACAAAGGACTCTGTGACACAGAACAGGTGTGTGGTTCATCGCTATTCACAACGCATAGCAGATCAAACAGCATGTTAACAGGTTACATACAGCAGGGTCCAACTTGCTGAGCTCATACTGAAAAAAATGTTGCACTATTTGACGGTCATTAATCAAATGTACGGACAATCTGGGACTTTTTGAGCTTTTAAATCTCTACAAAAAGATGAGATTTTCATTGGAGATCATCGGATCATACTGGGATAACATGAACATGGATAAAGGAAAAAGACATTCTGAGATTTTTAAGTGCAACGGTTATGCTGATATGCTGTTATGATAATTTCATCTGGTATTATAATTTCGACTAAAATATTTGTTTTTAAGATAGAAACATTTTCACCAGTGTTATCAACTTTTGAACCATGCTGTATTTACATTTGACAATGTATATTGTGCATTTACAGTCAGAAAAAAAATTTGTCTGCATAACTTTGCATCAATGCTTTTGCTTTACAGAGACATCATGTGTCACACACAAGAGTTCAGTATTAGACATGGTGACAATAAACGATCACAATTCTTTGCAGGGGTTTGACTGAACAGATAAAGGTAGGGTTGGTTAATCACATCATAAGCGTTATGCTCCAGGGTCCGATAATTGAGAAGAACAATCGCATCTCTATTCTGAGCAGCAGTCCTTGATAACAATTTAGCGATCCGGTCTGATCGAGTCATCAGTCGCAGATGAACAAATAATGAATGAATATGTGATTTCAAAAAGCTTGCTCCACTAAGAGAATTGCAAAGAAGACAAATTATTAAGGTTGCGATGCAACGTTTAAAGTGCAAGAGCATTTTAAGCCTCATAATGAGTTTGGCAGCAGGGGCCTCAGAACATCCGTACAGCGATAAACAAAGAGATTTGCAATGTACCATCAACTCATCTGATGTCACTTCTCTCTGTACAAATGAGAAATTGATGTCTAACTTTGCCATTAGAGGTTTATAAATAGATAAAGATCTTTTGGCTGTGTGGTTACATGCTTAGTAATGCGCTGATTGGTAATGATAGCAGAGAAGCAAGTACTTATGGGTACCTGATGATGTTGCCTGAATCCACCTCGAGGACCCAGGTACAGCGCAGATTGTTGTCGTAGGGGAATGGGTAACCGGGTGAGAGAATGCGTCCGGATGTTTCTCCTTTAAAACGTCCACCGCATTCAGCTGAGGAAAGAGATTCGAGAAAGCATTAAGGAGATTCAAACAGTTGTGAGGTTTTTGCACGCTCTCACCCTTGTACAAACACATCACGGCCCCAGAAGATTTGCTGGCAAGTGGTGAAATAATTAGGGGTGGCTGGCAAACAAGTACAACATAAGTGGGGCAGTCTGAGAATGAGAAGCAGAATGATTCATGCAGCTAGACTCAGATTCAGTGCCATTAGATCTTTGGTTCACTTGCATGGTCCAAACCAGAGTTTGATTTCATCCACCTCCATCTGCTCAAGTCTTTATTCACACAGTTCTTTTGGGTTTACATTTGCATCATCTCTGTGTGTACCACTGTAAGTATTTGTGGTAATTGTTTACTACTGTAGCTAGGCAACACTTTGACTGGAAGAACATGCCAATTTCAATATATTATGTTACTGAAGCATTTGCCCTATTTGGATTAATCACCAAAACTTTACATGCAACAGTGCAGCACTTGCGTCTGAATGCACTGCAAGAAAAGAGAAAAATGCAAAGTCATCCCCAAAGGCAATTTATTCAGACGCTCAGCAGTAATGAGAAATGCATTATGCTATAATAATTGCGACCTGAAGCATGCAAATATGCAAATTATACATCATCAATAACAGTTCACTACTAAGTTAGCGTGGATTGCTTTTAAACTAATTGCATGGTCCATATCCACGAGTTCCAAAAACAGCGCAGGTGGGCAATCGCAGTGTGCATGTTCAACTACTTCTTTATTTCTCCATCCCTCCCTCAGCTCCTGAAAAATTGCCAAGGTGTTTTTTTCCCAGCATCAATCAAATAACAAATGAGCCTCACGTCCATTCTGATGCCCCCTGATAGCATTCAGACCTGCTGCTTTAGCCCGATGTACTCGCTTCATTATTATCCAGCTTTTGCAAGCACTTTATTAGGAAACTTTAATTGCAGCCACTCCCTTGACAACACTCTCTCTTCCCCAGACTCCTCTTTTCCATCTTCCTTTCTCCCTCTTGCAAAAAAACGCAGGGGCCGCGAGGAGGGATGAACCATTTCTTAATGATTCCCTTTTCAGCCATTCCTGTCACCGAGCCTCATTTGCATAAACCATCTACATGACAAACAATGGACGCACAGCTCAATGAAGCCTGAATAACAGGGTTCAGATTGTGACTTGATTAATCTGAACATTAGAGTGTTTTTTAGACATTCGGAATAGAGGCATCTTCTAAACCGTATCCCGCCCCAGCCTCTCGCTAAACCAACAAACCGCCACGCTCGTTGCTCATCGGGGCAACGGCTCAATCACGTGTCATTGGACAGTTAGGAGCGCTCAATCACCTCTGATTGGCTGCTCACGCGTTGAAAATCAATGCAATACGCTGGGAGTTGACGGAATATTCCGTAATAAGCTAAGAAGTCTTACGTCTTCACCCAGCCTAATTATGACAACGTGACATGATGCGGCGTCACGGGCAAGATGCGTTTATGACTGCAGAACAGTTGCGATTCGACTGCTAAGATTATTTTATCGCTCTCGGTGGAGTAAGACTGCTGATTTAGCATTGGCGTGGTGTAAAGCTTCACTTCATGTAGCTTCCTCTGTGAAAATGGATGCATTGGAATGCCTCTTACAATCTAATTCACAGCCTTTACCTGTGGACCTGAATGAGAAAAACACAGCTAAATATTTTATCTGCAATAATAAAAAAAGGATGACGCGTCTTCCTTTTGCTAAAGGTCACATCAGATGACCCACCCATTTTGCCTGTCACAGGAAGTGAAATATCCCCCACATTATTAAGCATTCATTATTAATGCTGGCAGATTTGTCTGAGAAAAATATCATTTGGGAACCTCAAGCCCGATTGGTGGTTCACAAGTCTGCCAGTGACTTTGAGGTGGAAATGACACAAACACAAAAAGCTGATACACAACACGGCTCAACCGTATGTCACAACACCACGAATGCAGCAGCGCACTAGACAGAACACGTCAGAAAGCCATTGTGAAGTATATCTCTGTCTGCCATGCAGAAGCAATTTGGACGAGAGCGTTGAGTCTAATCAGACCTCATTAACACTAAATCTAATATTGAGCAACTCTGATCTGTGGTCAGTAGACGCACCAATATTCAACTCATTGGAGGCCAGATCTCCATAATCACCATTAATCAGGAAAATGAAAGAAGTAATAGTGGCACACAGTACAATCTGAGCCCTGATGTGCCTTGCTTGATGAAGAATCATCTCCATTGCACAACAGGGACCCACTGCATCAGCTCCAATATTAACAACCTACACCATTAATCACAGTCTTCTGCCACTACCAATTGTATAAGGAAACAGTCGCCATTTGTATTCATTCAAGAAAGAAAACATGCTTGGTCTCTTGGACAAACAAGGTGAAAGATCTACTATGAAGGTATATTGTAGACTCTAAAGATTACCAGGGCTGTTTGTGCATTGCAGAATTAGAAGATGGAGCAATATTGCAGCTTTGCTGTTGTAGCTACAGGAAAGGGGAGGGGCTTGTACCCTTGATAATTATGACAAACGGGCGAGAGCAACATTGAGCTCAGTTATGATAACCGGGGGGAGGGACTAGACTGGAATGATGCATACTAGGCAATAACTGAGTGTGTTTTCCATGATGAAGAAAAATATCCATGAGCAAAAAGTATGTTGAATAGCTCTAGTGATTATTCTAATCAAAATATATGTGATGTTCCATGTGACAGTCCAATGTTCATGTTTGTATAATTTAGCAATTATACTGGGCCTATTTCAAATGCAACGCTGAAGTCTGGAGCCTATATATAAAGGAGCGGTAATCATGCAGAAATACTGCAGGGTTTAACTGGCTCAAAAGCTAGATGACAAATTACCTGGGAACCAAAATTAATCAATTTCTTTTTGTTCAAAAGCTAGACCTGCTTACAAAAATGTTCACAATCAATTATTTTATTTTATCAGTTTTAGTTTCTGGATTTATGAATTGTAATTTTATAATGACTACACTATGTACATTTGATCTTTCTGTAGGACTTTAACCTGCAATATTCAAACTTATGTCCTTCTCATATTATTTTATCTTATGCCAGTTACACTAATCTGTATTTTAATTACAGCAGAGAGATGCCAGAAGTGGGACGTAGGCTTACCAATGCAGGAAGGAAGAGGGTTATCCCAGGCCCTCCTCTCTCCAGTCATGCATTTGAGCACACCGCTTCCATGCAGAGTGTATCCGGGGTCACACTTGTAGGTGATGGTGCTGCCAGAGAAGTGGCCCTGGTCATTAACCTTGTAGCCAAACTGGGGCACCCCGGGGTCCTCACAGTGTGAGAGCTCAAAACCTGCAAGACATTACATTTGAAAGGTCAACACGATGGTTATCATATCTTTCACGATATGTCACTATTAGCAGTTGATATTTTATTGGCAAATTATTTGATTTTACTTTTCTTGCCCAGTTACTAAAAACCCCTTCACTAATCTGCAGCAGAACACAACTGCTTTACAAATTTTGACAAATTAGATCTGGGAAACAAAACGGACCAGTTTAGTAGGTCTAGATACAGAGTATGATTGAGAACAAAACAATTTACATTCAGCTTATGAGGTTCATTATTGTAATGATTGTTGAAATTTTC
The DNA here is from genome assembly GCA_036877625.1 of Ambastaia sidthimunki. NCBI lineage: Eukaryota > Metazoa > Chordata > Actinopteri > Cypriniformes > Botiidae > Ambastaia > Ambastaia sidthimunki. Next base: position 24,536 of record JAZGTK010000376.1, read on the forward strand.
CTTCGTCTGGTATTTTCATGCAGCTCGGTGGCAACTCTGTAAAACTTTGCCATTAATTTGATCATTAACGGCAACAATTTGAAGTTAAGATCCTACTGGGCTAGGAGGCAGAGACGGTCCCTTGCTAAGCAGGCAGAACAATTAAGATTAAGTGCTTGGTTAATTTGGAGCCATAATCAGAACCACAGCACAGACCCTCTCACTGTGCGACACATCCTGTTATTAATTGTGTAGCTATGACTCACTATCATTAAACAGTCAATGCTCATAAATAGCCAGAAACACATGGTTGCTTACTTTCAGCCCGGTTCAACTCATTATACATCACATAATTTAACGAACAAGTCATTTTTCAAAGTTTCAATTTATAATAAACTTTATTGGTAAGTTATTAACAAAAAATAATTCTTAAATGTTCAGACTGGGCAAATGATTTGCTCCAGAAACATTTTTTGTTGTGCCTTTGGAAAGTCTCTTCACTAAGTAAAGTGGTCTAAATATATTTATATATCTTCTGTGGAAGGCGCAGGACCATAAAATGCATTATTGGTCTGAATGCAATGATAGAATGAGCTACTTGCCTGTCAAACTATCTATGCCTCATGTGTTTTGAAGGAGGTGTGATTTTGTAGAGCGCTCTGAAGAGAGGGTGGGATCTTATGCTTTTAAAGCTAGCTTGCTATTACTAGCCTCTCCAAAACTGCTACTCTACCTTTAATATACATTTAAATATGAATATACCCTACTTAAAAATATACAATAGAGCCTAAAAGAGACCAATAAAGAGAAAATGCTCTTATTTTGCAGGATTCTTACTAAATGCACATTTTAAGATTGACATTACCAAGCTGAGAAGTTTAAGAGCAACCCACTATTAGTCTGCATGTTGGTAAGTTCAGATAAACAGCACTTAGCATCAATGTTGGGTAGAGGTAACAACCTCACCAAATCTTGATACCTAGCTTTGATTGCTAGCTGATTACAGGTTGTCGTTTCAGAGCACGCTTGGGTTGAGATTAAAACTCAACCAAATAAACAAAGCTATTTTAATCAGCTATATATCACCTTCCTGTCCTCATCAAGTATCTAAATTACACACCCAGGTGACCGGAGGTGGTACGGCTTCACCCAGACTTTCCATGACCTTTATTATACACTCAAATGGCTAATCCTTCAGGGGGAAAAGAATTGGAGACAGACAGGGTTTTAGTCGATTTTAAATGAGATAGCCCACCAGCAGGTTAATACTTTACCCCCCACTGGAACTAAAACCTTGTTGAAACCCAACACTGTGAGCACAGTAGCATTAAAGCACACAATTCTGACCAAGTGCCTGCACAACTCTGGCTTTGGGCCAACAAATCCAAGGTCAGTGGAGACATAGTCAAGTTTTTTTTCCTGATAATCTCTTTGAGCTAACTGAAAGCTGATTGTTTGAGGTGTTCTTACGCTTTTGTTACGTTTTTCCTGTGTTAAACGGCTTTTCTTATCTGTAGAGCTTTAAGTTCTAAGGGAATCGAATGCATTTGAAATGTGCACAAACAGGAAGTGATGCAATTGCATTTGCTTTCGGTGGCTCTTCTTGAGAACTGCATGTGTATTAAAGTATTATCTCAGACAATGTACTGAACTAAGTCGGTAATCCATATAAATATTCAATAACTCGAGTAGATCAGAGCAGAGGCATCATGCACATGCAAACTGAAGCGTGGCTTCTCAGGTTGACAAGACAAGTATGGCGACCCTGGATCAGAGCAATGTAATGGTATAAAGAGAGGAAACAGCATTCAAAAGACACTATGTGTTGGGACAAGGCCATACAATGAAATGCCACTCATAGCCAACAACAAAACATCCACGGACAAAACGTGAACAGAGCAATGAAGGACAAATTCACCAACAAACTTTGCACCATAATTGAGAATTTATATCTTGATATCACAGAACAGATCTGCTAAGGCAAATACAGTTTGGGAAATGACAACACATACAAATACAGAAAACAGAATTTTGTTCATACTATCATGGTGAAAACCATTCCGTAAATTGGCTCATTTAGGCCAATGTGACAATATACAAGATATTTTGCTACCATAGAACCCAGTGAACTATCACTTGCCACAAAAAATTCTCAGTTTATCAAAATAAAGCAATAACATTCCATCTGGTGTCTTCTGCCTGTCAATCATCTGCAGTGTGAACTGGCCTTATGAGACAGGGCACTTTATTAAGACGGGCACTTTATTTTGTGTGAATAGCTTTTCTTTATTACCGAGGTCAAGCCCTGGTGGACAGAAGCGTGCACAGGGTATAGGGGCTGTGTAATAACTTACTGGAATAGACCAATTTGAAACCTTCTCCAGTGGCCTCAGCGTCCGAGTAGAACTCCAACCACAGGTGATTGGAGGTGCTGATGAGGGTCAGACCCAGCATAGATGACCCAGTAAAGGCCCCCAGCATGTGAGCTGCGTTGTCTTTCCCATCATAGATCTGTAAATCATGAAATATGGGTGTTAAGATCAGAGAGTCTAACTATAGCGCTACAGCATGAGAAAACAACACACATGCCAGATTCTTCATACCAGGGGTTTTCTGTGGGTTAAGGTGGGTCACAACAAAACTGACATTTTACTGGTTTAAGTGTCTTTTCAAAGAATTTTATATCTTAGCCTAAGGTATATACATTTAGCAGAAAATACATAAATGTTAATTTATACATTTTATTTTTATGTATTATTTACTATCAAGGTTTTGATAGTTTAGCATAAAGTATTTTGGTGTTGCAATTAAACCTATTTAATTCAAACAATGGAAGAGAAAATAAAAACTATTTTCTACTAAAAAAGAACAAACATTTAGGAATATTTTGGGGGGTTTTCAGATAGATTACACCTGTATAGTTGGGTCCTATAATGAAGAAAGTTTGGAAACTCCTGTTTAGACAAACCTGATTACACAGCCTTAATTATACAGATAGTGTTTGTTTACACAGCCTTCCTTAGTTTCACAAATATGATTTGCAGTTAAAATTTCCCTCTGTTCTCTGCAACCCTAAAACTTTGTGCAGAAGTACCTTCAGAATGTCACCCTGGGCCAGATGGAAGGTTCTGGCAGAAATGTTGATTCCCTTCCCAGCCTGCACCTGTATGCTGTATATGCACTCATGGTTGTTCTCGTAGTTCATGGGGTAGTTTGGTGACAGCAAAATTCCTTCATTGTTGATGACGGAAGAGCCGCATTCAGCTAGAAATGGGAAACAAACCAAAGGAAAATTGGGGAAAAATGGAGTAACACAACACAAAGCCAGTAATCATCAACTATTAGGCATTGTATAATATATCATATCAGATACACACAAGTTCTAGGTCACACCACATGGACATACTGCTGCAGTAAAAGCTTGCTGCGTGTTCATACGCATCTGGCATTTTCAAAGTTATCGGTCTGGACAGGATGAATCTGCGACACTCTTGTGACGGAGCGCCTGAAAAGCAAAATTGACGGAGCTGATTCGCCATTTGTAGCGTTAATGCGAAATCCCATGTTGTTGGTAGACCGCAAGTTGGTCTCCAAACAATAACCATCAAAGGCAGACTCAATGGATCAGAGCACTGTAAAAACAGCTGTATTAATATCCATCATGTATTCTGGTGCAGCAATACAAGAAACGTAAAGCACTATAGCCGGCTGATTTATTTAAAGTTCCATCAGCGTTTCCCTACACAGCTCACTATGTTATGACGATATTACCAGTGTCATATTTTGAATAAATCACTGCTGTAACTGGCTCCATTTAGTAAATTACCTGTATGCATCCCTCTCCCCCCCTCCCCTGGTGAGTCAGCCATGGTACATGATATGAATTTATACTGAGCTAGACTTCATGTTTTCCCATACGCCCTGCCTCTTTCCCTACATACAGTTCTGGGAAAAGCAAAACCCGTGTTAGAAGTAATTCAACTGACCCCACGGGTTTGGATTGGACCATCCTGCTGAATGCAATTTGTATAAGTGAGACAGTCCCGCAAGGCGACCTTTTAGAGAGATACTTGCACATGTTTTGTTCACAGTGTGGCATTAAAGTGGCTGGGGAACATGTCAGGCGCAGAATGATGGTACTGAGTGCTTGTTGGTTTTCTGACTGTTCCTCCAGGACTCGTGTCAGATGTAATGTCTGCGTGGGGTACTTCTGCTTCCTCTGGCCCTGCTTCATTCACACACCCTGATTTAGTCTGACAGGCAGCTGAAACTGACCCTCGTGTGCGGAAAACGGGGAAGTTCTAACTGCTACTTTCAGTAGAGGAAGGAAGTAAGGAATTCTGGGAGTTGAGAAGCCAGTCAGATGTCAGAACTTATGGAGTGATGTTTAATCTGACAGAGCCACAAGTCAGAGCACATGGGCAGAGCAGATTCTCAGCAGTGGAGAACTGGGAGATGGTAGGAGTTTGGATACCTGCACAGACACTCAGCTATAGGGGGAGCTTATGGAGCGTGAGCAGGCTGGTGAAAGTGGAGACTGCTTCTTTGAAACAGAGAATAGCTTTTCTGCATACCCACTGTAAATGTCATCATACACATTTTACAGTAATAACTGAGGGAAATAACATTTTTATGCTGCTGGAAAAGAGTGATAAACTCAGTGACAGATCCTGGCATAGGTGCCCAGGGCGACTGTGTTGTCTGGGACGACACTGAGCGCAGACGCCATAAACATTACACGCACACTTCATTTTCAAAGATAATGGAGCAATAATAGCACAGTGTATGGGTGTTACGTCAACTACAGGCACTAGTGTTATGTCCTACGGGTTGATTTTTATTAAAACTAATAGATTTAAACTTTTCTCATTTTGTGTTTTTTTTTATATGACGATCACATTAAAACTGTCTGGGAAACTTTTTACTGTGCTTTACATCACTTCTTACACAAAAGTAATAATATTTACTAAAATATTATTTCGCATAATTTGACAAAATTACAGTTAAATCAGTAATGATGCACAAAACATTATTTCATTTTGTGTAATTAGAATACATAAAATACTAGCTATGATATTATCCTAAGCAAGATAAAGGAATTTTAAATGTAAAAATAAATACTATTTTATTTCCATCACAGCTTTTTATTTCCATAATGTTTTTAAAAAACAATACATATATTAAACTGATAGTGGAAACTGAGAGTTGGTTAAGAAAAATTATGGTTTAGGAAAAAGACAGGAAAGAATATGGCCCCCATGATGATACAAATGTACCATTGAACACTGTCAGTAAATTATATAAACTATTATATAAACTAGTAAGAGTGTGAAGAGTGAGAGGTGACTCAATACACATAGACTGTATTTCCTTAAAGTCAACATGACCAAATGAGCCCCAATGAGTGAACAACCTTCCATATATGGGGCTTCATGTTAAATCTTGTTTAGGGCAGCATGTGAGTCAAGACCGCCAACTACTGGACACTCCAGATAATGCATGCAGGTAAACATTCCTTCATTGCACAGATAACACAATACTCAATAACCATGCAGGAAATATAATATCCTCTCAATAAAAGAAATGCATTTCATTTAAAAATATAGCATTAACTTCAAAGATATATTCCTATAAAAACTAAAAACAAATAGACCATAAACGTATATAGACTGGACAATATACACAAATACATTTATATAGACTATAAACAAAACATGCATCACCAGGCGTTATACTTAATATACATGATAAACTGTGTTACAGTATGTGTCTTGTTAATAATTCAACTGAAAAGACTGCTTGTTGACACTTGCTGTCTGATTCCTTAAAGCTAGTCGCTTGGCATCATGAAAGGCCATTTTGATAACATCTGCTTCTGGTAAAAAGACAGGAGGCTTTGCTTTTCTTTTCGTGACAACATCATTTGTGGGGTATACAGAAAGGATTGTGTGTTCTCAACCTACTGAAGCTCTTTCAATCGGTTTCTTCCAGCTTTAATGCACTGCTCATTCAGTAGAGGAGAGTTCAAGCAACAGTCACCGAGCACAAATCTGACACTATCAGCCTCTGCTGTTTGACTGACATTTATTGTCAATCTGTGTCATCGTGCCAAATTCAATAGACATGTTTGATTTTCTCAGACACAGATGAAGATTGCCGTGAAGGTTCACTCAGGCAGGTGTGAATATTTTAGCCTGTGGCTGTGTGGGCAATGACCGTCATGAGCACAGACACTGAAATGAGCTATTTCAGCTAACAGGGAACGTTGTGAGAACATTGGCTCCAACATTCTCTAACAGTTCCTTTAAAATGATCAAAACCATTCTAGCAGTATTGTTAGTAGAACTTTAAACATTATATATCATATATCAAAAATGTTATTCCTAATCTGTTAGAGGAATGCTTTTAAAAAACATTCTTATAACAAAACAATAACGTCAATACAGTGTCTAAAAACAGACGTTATGAACGTTCCTAGAACATTAAAAAAAGATAATGTAATGTAAATAATAATGTTATGTTTTTAACAAAACGTTAGGGAAACGTTCTTACAACCTTAAAATGTTAACTGGGCTGCAGTTAGAAGTGGGCAAAAGTGAACGCAAATGTGGGTAAAGAGCAAACAGTGAGTCCCACGCTAATTGACTACCTGGTGCTCTGAGCAACAATATACGCTTGAGGGGCTGATCACGAGATTTAAAAGGCTGCCAATGGAATGCAGATAGAAAACAAGGCTTTCAAACTTTAATGGTGCGATACTAAAAATATCATCAAGTAGTTGGCCTTAGATCTCTGCAGTAAAGTGGCCATTATTTGAATTGTGCCACATCTCTTTTTAGGACACTAAAAGAAATGTAGAAAACACAAAACTACCATAAATTGGAACCAACCTTTTGGAACCACCTCATTAAATTGTAGTATACAGCTTTATATGGTTAGACAATCATAACAAAGTGACCTCTGCATTTGGTGACAGGCCAAAATGCTTAAAACGCCTGTATCATTTATACTCCTTGAAATTACTGGTCTTAAAATGGTTATGTCTGAAAAACTCACAGGTTTGTATCAGGTGAAAAGCTCTGACACAGAACACGCCTCTAACTCTTTCCGTTACACACAACGTCTCACACTAATATCCCCAGCGAGTGAATTGCAATATATGCCTGATATGATGAAAGGCAAAGTGGAAGCTCTTGTATATCATAACCTGGCATTTCAATCCAGCATGTCATCTGGCAAAATAACATAATGAACACATTGATACAGCTCAGTGCCTACTGAGAGGCAATTTCGCTACAATTTCTTTCATCAAACAGAGGTGAGCGAACTGCCTCAAGTGGAAGTCTGTATTCCAACTCATCTCTGTATGCACCATCATCACCAGCATCACAGGGCACAGTGTGCTTAATTTTTCTTGCAATTTGGCTTTGCAGTCAGCAGATGACTCAAACAGCCACTGTAAGAAATAACTTTCACAATAAAAGATCCATTGGCACAAGGTTCAGTCCAGTCTCGATCCACTTTCCACATTGTTTTCCATAAAACGGTCGCTCCGTGTTAATCTAGCTTAATCCTTGGAATACACGGTGGAAACGGGTGGAAAACTCAGGTGGTGTGAGTAGTCGTTCCATCAGGGGACTGCGATATTTACCAGGCCTCTTGTAAACAAGGGAAACAAGCACATTTGAAATTGGAGTGTTTGGGAAAAACAAATCAATTTGAAATGCAGCGGCAACGCAGGCAAAACATCGCTGAAATTGCTTTATGATGGAATGTGACCTTCTGAACCGCCCGAAACAAAACTGAAGGGAAACCAGAACTGATGAATCTGCAATGCAGTTGTGTGCGGGTCAGAAGCCCGAACTGGCCGGCAGATAATCAGGTAAACTGAATCGTGAAGTGTGATTTAAATTCTGAACACATCGGACCTGTTCACGCGCGGTTAAGAATGGTGTGCCGCTGTGTGTGTGTCTGTAGAGGTGGAAAAGGACTTATATAATCACACACAAATACTCGCCCACCCACACCAGATAAATACTCATATTCTTCATGTTTTTCTTGAGTAGATTGATTACATACATCTGCAGAGTTTACTGGGTTTGTGGGGTCAGCCCACAGCACAAGCTGATAGGAGAGGCATTGAAAGTCACAGAAAAATTCCTCATTTGTATCTATTTGTGCATTGTAAGGCACAAAGCACAAACGTAATGAAAATTGCAAACTGACATTTCCCGGGATATCAGATCTGACAGCTCAAATTATAAATCATTATTATAAACTTAACATTGCAAATTAGGGTACGGTAAGGAGACCATTTTAAACACAGATCTGTCATATACCTGCTCAATAACAGATTTTCGTTTTAACCTGAAAAGTTACGGATTGAAGCTTTAAGACACCATTTTTATAAATATTACTTCAGCTACATTGTGAAATTGTTATCTGCCTTTTCTCTTTATTATCAGCATGAGTGGTGAAACAGACAGACAGACAGACAGACAGACAGACAGACATACAGACATACAGACAGACAATCTTGCCATTTACTCATTCCTCACAATTACTCATATGGTCCTTTAGGAAGCGCAAGGATAGATTAAGCTGACTGAGACATTTTTTACCCAAAAATAATCAGTGGAAATCCTTTTGTTATCCTTTTACTCCTAAATTAAAAGCAAACTGCTTAATGCCGGCAAGAGATGAGATTTTGCCTTTCTAAAGCCCACAGGGAGCCTGACACAAAACCAAAGTCACGGCTGCCCAAGCCCATTGTCAGATGACAGAATATTAAAGGGAGCAATATTGACATTTTCCATAAGCTTGATAGGCATAAAGTTCACTCTAACTGCATTGTAACCCAATTACACTGATTAGAGGAGAGCTCTGCACCTCTCTCTGTGGACTGCATAGAGAGAGAGAGAGAGAGAGAGAGAGAGAGAGGCAGGCCTGGTATATTGAAATAGGAAAGGTGGAAGAGAAACAGAGAGGGAGGGGGCATGATTTTTTCCTTTAGTACCATGAGAAAGACATTGTAAATCATAAACACAAAAACCTGCTGGGTGAAGCATAGGAATACAACAATACAAAGAGAATTGGCCGCACAAAGCTTTGTTTAATGCTCAAAACAAAAGCACACATCTCCTCTGAAACACAGTGCTTTTTCTGAAACTACCTGTTTTTGTCTTTTCTCTGCATCATTTATTGATTGTTTTCTGCTGAATGATCCTCCTGGTTGCTTTGAAATCATTCTGCGGTTCTCGCTCTCAAAAGCATATGGACACTTGTTCTCCTGAACGAGATCTTGACTTGTGGGCCATTTTTGATCAAACAAAGCACAGTGTTTCATGCTGAGATGACCCTGTAGAGCACTGAGTTATGTATTTGTACCAGTCCATCAGAGGTTTTCTGCTCTCCAACCAGCTTTCTTCTAGTTTAGCTAGACACAAACAAATTGCAACAAAACATCAGGTTTTTGTACTTAAACCATTTCAAACAAAGTATTCCTTTAATATATTCTTCTTTCAGTACACTGCAACACAGATGAGAGCATTAAGGGCTTTTTGGTAGCACAAACAAGTTATTACATTTGCTCCAAATGCCTAGTAAGCGACATGATGTCCTGTTTCCAAAGTAGTTCTACCACAGCACACTTTGTCCAAGTTCTAAGTTTCCATCAGCAACACAGGCCTACATTTTCTCCAGATGGAATGCAGCTTTAGTTACTTTTATCTAGTTTACAGCAGGAATTGTCATTTTGTTCTCCTGGGAAACTGTATCTCAATACACGCAGTGTCTCAGATACAGTACGTTTAGAGTTTTTGGTAGGGCAAACATGGCAAGTTATCACATTCGCTCCAAGTGCACAGTAAGCAATGTGATTTGTCCTGCTTCTAAAGTAGTCTTAGAACAGTACAATTTGTGCAACTTTTTGGAGTTTCCTTCCCATCAGCAACATACAGGCCTATATTTCCTCCAGATGGAAGGAAATGTACATAGATTCGCTTTTGTTTCATCTCCCTTACAGCATAAACTGTGACTCAATCAACACTTTCTCAGATGCATTTTAGGTTTGCTTGTACACACAGACACAGACACAGACACACACACACACACACACACACACACACATCTATCTATCTACCTATCTAGCAGAACAAAACAGAACAAGTCCATTTCCATATGAAAATCTCCAGCAGTGCTTTAATCATAAGAGTTCTCTTAATGTATCTCTCTGGCATTTGTAATAGAAGCACTGAAGCCAAATGCATTAAAAATGTACAAGACATGGCCCGTAAGATATAGCTGGCAACAAAGACCCCTTAAAAATACAGTTTTAATATCTATGCTAATGATAAACCTCCATACCGAGAAAGGAATGAAACAAATGTTGAAAAATGAGACGCTCCTGAAAGTTTTGCCAGCTAGATCGGCCGAGATCAACATATTGAACAGCTTTTTACAGCTGCAATTAAAGTTTAGAATACATTATGAATTGCAAATGATATGACTGATGGTGTCCCATGAATAATTGATAAGGTGATTCTACATTCATAAAGCATTGTCATCGTGTACTGTGAATCATGTGACCGGCCCTCAACCCCCCTCAGCACAATATTTATCAATCTGTGCTCTTGGACATGATGAATATGTACCAGCCTGCGAATCAGCAATCCGGCACATTCTTGAGTGTTATTTTTTAAGAGGTAAACAGCGTGTTTAGATCCTGTTAGTCTCAGATGCAGAACATAAAATTGAAATATCACACAGGTGGTGATGGAAACAATAAACACGCTATATGGTTATCTGTTAAACTTCTAGAGGGCATGTTATATCAGAGCATCAACTTCACCTTGTGTCTGCGCTTCAGCATTAGCCATAAATACATCTGAGGCCTTTAGTTTTGGCCGCATGACCTTCAGTCATGTTCACATCAGATGTGTTTTACTGCATATGCATTGTGACTGACTGGAATGTGAACTTTTGTGGGCAGCTTTCTGTTTTTGTCTAACTGGTGCCCAGGTAACAATTTTAGGTTGTAAGAACATTTCCCTAACATTTCCATGAAGTTATAAAATTTAGTTAAACCTTTTTAAATGAACATTTTTAAAACATTACATTAAAAACTTAAGAATAATGTTTTCGATATTAATGAAATACAACATTTAAAATGTACTATTAAATTTACTGCAAGAACTTCTTTGATAACTTTAATAGAACATTTAAAGAACATTAGCCCACGTTCTGTGAATGTTAGCTGGGTGCCTGAGGTTACATCAGATTAGCAGGCTAATCTATTATCATGTTTCATAAAGAACTGTCAATTAAAGTGGTAATGTATTATAAAAATATTATTCTATAAAGAATTAAGCACCTCCCCTGACCCTTATGCAGATAATTATATAGCAAGTGATTTTTCTTCCATCAGAACAATCCATGCTTGAAATAGCAAATCCATGTGTTTGCGAGTCTGTGAGGCCCAACTGCTACTACAACAACAACAGAACATGCTTACCAGAATGGGCGGCACAGAACGAATGAACAGCCAATCACAGCCCTGGTTCCATTTTACTGCTGGTGCATGAATGCCCGTCACACACAATGCTATAAAACACAGATTCCATGGAAGGGCTTCACTTTTACAAGGTGCTTAACATTTCATAACATTTCTTGTCATGTCTATCATGCATATTTCAGTTTAGAAACAGAATGCAAAGAACAATCTCAGGCATACAAAAGCGGCACCTTGGCTTGCATAATGTGTGTGAACACTCAAGTTAAACGATTAACTTCAAGTTAACAGTAAGTATGTGTCAGGGAAGATGCCCTGTGGTCTTTGAATGAGAAAAAGCATAGTGTGATCAGATAATGTAACTCTTATTGCAACCCATTGAACAGGCATGGCTCAACTCATAAACGTCACCCGCTTATGATTAATAGCCCTATAAGGGGAAGATTGGATGTTGCAGGAGACTTTACCATCCCAAAGATTAATCTTGAGGAATAGATTAAAGTAGGCAAGCAGGAAAAGAGTTGGCTTACTCTCAATGGTTCTGTGTTGGCTTCAAATGTATTTCTCCTTGAAAAGATAGGTGAGATTACTTTCTCAAACAAACATATTGGAGAAACTTTAAAAGTTTAAAGTGTGTAATTTCTGCACCAGTTGTATCACCAAACGGAATAGCAAAAATAATGACTGTTTCCTGAACACTCCTCTTGTCTTCCATTGTTTTAAAAAACAGATACACAAACTCACACCATTGTTTGAGACACTGTTGCTATATCAGGCTAGTTAGGACACTCAAACAGAGCAATGTTTTGCCACAGACCACAGTGTTCACACTTTCAGGGAAATAGTCGTCTCCCAGCTAACAATTTTAGGTTGTAAGAATGTTTCCCTAACATTTCCATTAAGTAACAGAAACAATAAGTGCTATTTTAAAAGTTTTAAGAACATTCAAAAACCCAGCTTTCTAGACAACGCTTTTGCTTGGTTATTAATTCTGTAACATTTTTAAAACGTTTCACTAACTACTTAAGAAAAATGCTTTTGATATAAATAATATGTATTGTTAAAAATCATTCTGCTAATATGTTACTGCAAGAACGTCTTTGATAACTTTGAGAGAACTTTTAGAGAACAATAGCAAATGTTAATGTTGTGCTGTTTATGTCTATATTATGTCTGTAACACACTTTCTCCTGAGCCATTTTGGTTAGTTACATGGTCCATTTGTTGTCATTTTAAAAATATGACATTTTTTTCCTTTTGCACTATAGAATCAATAGTTGTGATGGATGGTAGGAAAAGCTAAAGCCTGTGTTACTGTTGAGTCATTGAGATGAATACACTGCCTGTCTGCCTGCCCTGAAGTCAAAGTTCTAGTTTTTAATCCAAATCTAAAAATACCAACAGTTCCTCAAGGTTTTATTCGTTTTGCTCTATTTAAATCTGTTTCAAGACCCAGTGAGCTGCTTCACTGCTTGTATATGCGGCATTCCAGACAACCCAGAACTTGGAATTCTCCTTCCTCCTACTTAAAACGGACTATTGTGGCCATTGCAGTGCATTGTGGGATTGTGTTCTAAGTATGCATCCAATGCTGCCTTAGAAACTAGGTGTCAGCATAATTAAGTCTTGATAGGCAGCACACTGGGTTTTGGAAGAGAGCATGTGACATACTGCTTTATTGTTTACAACTTGCCAGCTCCCGTCTGAAGAACGCAACCTTGCTTGGACCTGATCCTTGATCTCCAAAATGTATTAGCTGTCTGGTGCTGGACATTGCAAACACCGAATAAAAAATAATGTGGGGACACAAGAACCTGGCTCAGGGAGGGAAAAAAGTTGAACACAAACAGCCATGATAAATGCAGTTATTATTTTTTTCAATTAATGTGAAAAATGACCGGTGACCCCCTCCGCCCTGGAGAAAAGTCTAGCACAATTGCGAACCCCTCGAAAGTTCTCCATTATTTTAATTGCTATTTTGTTTATGCCCCTTCACTGTGATATGCATGGCTAACTTCCAATAGATGCTGTTTCTGGCCTCTCTATCTCCGTCCGGTGAACGCTTTATTGCCGGAGACTGGCTTTCTGATGTCGGTGAGCGAGATACGCTGAGAGATACAATCAAGAAACACTGAAACATGACAATAGTGGCACTAAATCACTCCGAATGCTCTTGGCAGGAGTCAGCCAAGCAAAGTGGTGAAAGCATCTGTGAAGGAAGGTTGGCGTGGTAAACAGCTACTGCTCAGGGTTTATTAGCTGTGGGGCCCAAAGTAAACTGTGGACGGAAATGGAAACGCGACCCCGCGGTACACGCAGACTCTTTGTGTGTTTCCAGGGAGACGGCAGGGATCAATTACTCTATAGTAATCAGGCTCGACTCAGCTAAGCAAAGAAGGCGACTCATCAAACTAGATTAAACAACACATGCTGTACAGAAGGCAGGTTTGACCTTCCCTGATCTTTCGTACAAAATGACCAGAAAACATACAATCATCTTTGCAACGCAAAAACATCAACGTAACGGTTTTGAAATTAGCGCTATGTCCGTGTGATGTGCCCTCACATAGCGGATCAAGAGAATAGAAGTTTAAATGAATAAAAACAGCCGACAACGTACCAACACACCTTGGCAGAGGTGCGCTCCACATGCGCCGACCCCCTCCCAGGCAAATGATTTCTGGTGCTCCCTCCAGGCGGTAGCCCATGTTGCAGGAAAAGGTCAGAGTGTCTCCGATACCAAAGCTGTAGCCGTTACGACGGCCATACTGCGGCACTCCTGGATCCTCACATGGCTCCAGGTTGTACTCTGAAAGAAACAGAGTGTCAGAGATTATACAAGGTTACGGAATAGATATTACCAGGCCTTGATGTATTTACTAGCGCCCCTAGTGCCTTTATCTAATTCAGAGGTTCCTGACCTCTTTTGTTAGCTGAGACCCTATGAAATCATTTACCTGGGATATTCCATGATTTGTAGCAATATTTCCTAGTAAATACAATTTACTGAATTTCACAATATTATTGCTTGTTGACTTATTTTAATGTTTTTTTCATATTTAAACTTTATTTAATGGGTTATGTGTCTTTAATTGCACATTCTTACCACAATAAAGGTTTCAATAAAACTTTTAAATAGGCAGACTGAAAACTGATTATCCAGTAATCACTGAATAAATATATTTCACTATAGCTGCAAAGACCACAAAACAGTTTTTGTCACAAAACCATAATATTTGTATAGCCTAGCAATTGTATTAGAAGGGTTGCTCTGTTAAATACCCAGATTATCCAGAAAGCAAAAGTTGCCACAAGAATAAACAAACCAATAATGACAATAAAATATTGGTGAAAAAGTAAAACTTAAGTACTGAAGTAAGTCACACAAAGGGCCATCTCAAGTCCCCCCTCACCTGAAAATGTGATGTTGAACCCTTCATATGAAATAGAGAAATCAGATATGAAGCGCAGCTGGGCCTTGAAGTTGCCATAGAGACCTGCGTTGATGGGTGAGGGCAGTTCAGAGCCTGTGAGGCGGGCCAGAGGCTGAACAAAACTGCCATTCTCAGTGATGAGCAGGTAGTCATGGTGATCCTCCAGGTGGAAGGTGTTAAAGGTGAACTGAACCCCTATTGAGAAAACAAAACCAATGAGTGAGTGAATCAGCCACTAATATAGTTCAAGTTTCTGTTCAACCCTCAGAGAAAGATTATCTGCTGAAACAGAAGAAAAAAGTGACAAAAGGGGAATAAAGCAGAAATGATGAAGAACATAAGGTCAACCTCATTATACAAGTGACTAAGGCAGGGCCGGGGGTGGGCAACCGGGAACGTTTTCCCAGGACCTATGATGAGGGGAGGGGGCCCACTGAGGTCCTTATGGTATAGAAAACTTATACTCAATGAATTTAAACAAAGACACTGGGCTGAGGTCACACAGAACAAAGAAAACTCTTGATATTGACCCTTATTTTTACCTTGGAAAAATGTATTTCGGTTCTGTCTGAGCTGTCCACTAAAGATAATGGCCTTCACAATTGATATGCATTAGCAGCCATGGGAAATTAAAATTCAGAAGAACTGTCATTATTCTGAATTCAAAGGTTGGGTAATGATATTTCAGAGCAGGGCAACTACAAGTACCTAAATCTGTATTCATGACGGTTTGTACCTGAGGCCGGCTTTAGCGAGACTGCGTGATAGACCCTTGTGAGCTTGCTTTTCATCCAATTATCAATTCATATATTAGTCTTCAGTGTCCGGTCAGTCAAAATGAATGTTTATGCATTTCAATAAGTCTACCTGGAGGGCAAAATCGGGCTGCAGAAAAGATATACTGATTGTTGACTTACCCTTTCCATGGCTGACCTCCACAGTCCAGGTGCAGTTGAGGGAGCTGGGGTAGACCTCAGGGTATCCAGGGGACAGGATAGTGCCTCCTGGTCCTCGAACATCACCCCCACAGAGTGCTAAAAGACGAATGAGGAAAAGTATTTTATTATACCCATAAAGTATTTTACGGATTGATCTGTGTATTATGGAAGCTATCTGTTAGCATACCATTTATATTAAATGAATTTAAAATAAATGCCATCTTAATGCCATTTAGTTCTGGACACCTTCGTTTTCTGAACCAATCAGCTAAGTCAAAAAAGACGTGACTAATTTGAAAAATGATGTCATGGTCACGACAATATTAATCAGTAATATTAAAACATAAATATTATCAACTTCCATTCAAATACAAAAATCTCAACTCATTATATTTGACACAAATGGCATTTTAATAGCCACACATGAACAATCTTACACCTGACTGCATTACCTGACTCTACTGTAATATAGTATCTTACTGTACAAATGTCTGATTCATTTAGTGTAATTCTATTTATATCGGTGGCTGTAGGCTTCCTTCTTCACCATCACTATCCCGCAAACCTCTGCTACCTGAGACAGCAGCGTAAGCAGGTGCAGGTCTCTAATGCACGCTGCACTTAGAAACCGCGGAAGTAAGATGACAGTGTGCACAGTAAAAAGTGCCCCTGGATGTCTAATCTGGGGAGCGCATCAGTTCCTATCAACTGCAGCAGCCTTCAGAGCAAATTGCCTCTCAGAATCCCGCTCAGCGTCGGGTTAATGGCCTTGCATCGAATCACATTGTTTTAGTTTAGCTGCCTCAGAAGGGTGAAAAAGAAGGAATGTAATCAAATAGCTGAAGGACAGGCGGCCTAAGGAGCTTTGACGTGGGAAGGCTTAGGTAACGTCTTTCATCCAACGCTTAGCAAGAGGTTTCATTGCTGGTTTAGCGCTGTCCTACTTTACTAACATGGTCTATTAATCTCGCTTTGTCAGTGACTCTGAACCTCTATTATTTGAGATGTAAATTGACACGTCAGCTTTTTCCTTCCTGAACAGCTTTAATGATCAGTAAGGCTTCACAGCTTTTTTACTACGAATGCCTCGAGGGACCGACCGTCACAGGTGGGCAGTGGGTGGCTCCACCAGTGGTTCTTCTCACAGACCAGTGGCTCTTCATGGCTAAGGCGGTAGCCTGAGTCACAGCCGAAGGACACAGTGGAGCCGATGGAGAAGTCCTGACCGTAACGCAGTCCGTTGACCGGAATTCCTGGATCCAGACAGGAGTAGGCATCTACAGTTACGCCTAGGAATAAGGAAATAAAGTTTACCCAAAGAGAATATTGTGTATGACTGTTGTTCAGGTTGAGATTTGGTTAAAATTTTATTGTGATTTTATTGTAAGTCAAACTTGGTCATGTGACACTTGATCGACAATGATGATTGGTCATATGCAAATAAACACCAGCTCAAAAGTTCCAAATGACAAATTTACAGTGTAAAGTTTACAGTGCACTTACTCTCGTAGAGAATCTTGAAACCGCTGTTTGATCGGCTGTTGTCAGTGGTGAAGAGCATGTACAGGTGGTTACTGCTGCTAAACAGGAACTGAGGCACCTGGGTGCCGTTGAATGAGCCAATTAGAGGAGAGAGAAGATTGGGCCCATCATGAAGCTCCAGGAAGTCACAATTCAACTCTGTCTGAAATCTAATTTAAAAAATGATGGAATATTTAAAATCCACATGGAAAATGATACAATTTTCTAGCAGGTACACACACACATTTCTTTGTGCTTGGAAAATTTAACTACTTTAAATTTCCACTGAGACATTTAAATAAATGACATCTACTACATCACAACCCATTTGAATTAAAAGCACACCTCTCAAATGTGATTTTGATGGAGCGCCCCGGTTCAGCCTCTATGACCCACTCGCAGTTGAGGGAGTCTTTGTAGTATCCGGGCCACCCAGGAGATAAAATAACTCCACTAGGAGCTGAGAAATGACCTCCACAGGGAGCTGTAGAAAGAGTCCAGATCAGTGAGTTACACAGATTGGAAAAAGATGCATTTAATTTTTTTCCAAAAAGACGTGTTCCTTTATGCCAGCTCTCTGGTGTTCTTAAAAATATTAAGTCACATAAATCTGTAGATTTTAGGGCAAGGTGTGCCATTTTTGTTTCCCTGCTGTCACCAAACAGGATTACAAAAATAATGACACAAACTCCTGCCCAAATGTTCACACTGAAGCTTTTTAAACAAACACAGCAACATTTTGATAGTGTCACAGAGCCAGTTGTTTACATTTTGGAGGACACCTACTCTAAACTTACAGTTGTTTCCATATATTAAGCTTATTTCAACATCAGAAAATGACACACTTTAACTTTATTACATATGGCACATGACAGCCAAAATATCACCTGATAATATGATCACCAAAATAACACCTGATAAATATTAATATTACAATCTCACAGAAATGCTGTACTAAAGCCATAAAATGACTGGTGTGCATGACCTTTAGTCTGTCATTCTCTTCCGCTGACCATATGAACAGTGTTACATAATTAAAAACATGCTGAGCCCCGGACGATAGATTGACGCAGATTTTAACAACAGATGACAAGCTGTTCAGCACCACATGTTCCATTAACCCCTATCTGTGTGACCCACAGGTGACTGTCTGGTCCATTTACAGTCACAATGAAAACAGGCACAATCGTCCGCTTGTCCGAGACTCCTTTCAACCTATGGTGATAAGCAGCCCATGTAATTACCTTCACACTTTGGAATGGGGCCACTCCACATCACCTTGCCACTGTTTAGCTCACAGGTGATGGTTTCTGCTCCCTGGGTCTTGATGAAGCCATCCTCACAGATGATGGAGATGGAGCTACTCAGCTGGAAACTGTCACCAAATCTCCTGGCATTCAGAGGAACTCCTGGATCCGGACATTCATTATGGCCAAATGCTGGAAGAATGAAGGACAGAAGATAGTACTCTGGAATTGGACGCTTCATGAACAGGCTTCAAAATGGAATTCTAGAATTTTAAATTTTGTTTCGTTTGAAGCTGTCAAAGTAATTATTTGTGATAAATTAAATATGTTAAAACCAATTAATTTTGCTAACATTTTAACATAAAAAATGTCACAACAGTATCAACTAAATAATTTTTGTAAGTAGATAATAATAAAAAAATACTGCTACAATGACTGTATCACTTTAACAAGTGGACTAGTTAAAACCCAGGGTCTTAGTAAAGTTTGAATGACACTCTAACTCAAGTGTTGTTCTTCATCTTCAGATTTTCTAGTGCTCAAAGGAACAAGGATTTGAGGTACTTGAATTCCTAAAGACATGTTTCTACTCAAGGCTTGTTTATTAGTCTCCTTAGTGTTATTGACCTTCCAGTTGTTTTTATCATAACTTTATGGAGCATACACAGAGGCCCAAGGCGATTGGCCAGGAAAGCTGCCATCCCAACAATAGACTAAGTGTCTGATGGATGTTTAGTGACAGGAAAGGCCTACAAGAAGGACATGACGTTTGTCAGAACGAATGGAGGTTTACTGGTCCTCCATCATGCCACGACAGTTCTTTACAGACAACTGTTTGGTGTCAGTATACTAAAAAAACTGATATTAGCGTTCGGTCCCACTGACTACAGTAGCACGCCTAATATGCATGCAAAGTGATGTCCACTTTGGAGGCTTTGATGGATTATCATGACATTTAACATCTCCTTTAAGAAAGCCCATCAAGAAGCCCCTGCATAGATAAAAGTCATGTATGTGCTAATAAAAGAAATTTGATAGAACTGAAGGAACGCAAAGCCCTGTGGACTCGCCAATTTGCATTTGACACCTCTTGAAGTTGTCGCAAACAAACAACCTTTTGTTTATGAGTTTCTGCCTCACACGATGAATTTTCACAGTACATTATATCTGTGAAAGCTTTCTCTGAATATGCTAAATTATAGCCATTAAAACAAATTCCTCGAAGATATGCATCAATAGCTCCTATCATCATTAAAACTTCAAAATGTTGATTACCTGTTAGGGAAAAAGCATTAATGACTGCTATCGGTGATCTCTGATACACAATAACATGCTTAAAATGAACATTTTTTAGAATGCAACTCTCATGCAGAACTCATGCTGAGAATATTAATAAATGCATCGTGCAGACAAAATGCAGATTATAACTTCATTCAAAAGTGGGGCACGCACTGGTGTAGGTAATGTTGAAACCACGGCCTGACATGGAGTGGTCAGCTTGGAATTCCAGTCTGAGAATGTTGCCGTTGCTCGTAAGGTGTGACGGCACTTCAGCCCCGGTGAAACGGCCGAGCACAGAGGAGTCCAGCATCTCGCCATCCTTCACGGTCAGGATGTCATATGGAGCCTCTAGGTCAAAATCGTTGAAGGCCAGGTGGATCCGGCTGCCGGGCTCTGATAGGATCAGCCACACGCAGTTCAGGTTGTTCCCATAGCCTTCTGGGTAATCCGGAGACAGGACTGTGCCCATGGGAGCAGTGAAGTTTGAAAGACAGGGAACTGAAAGGATAGAACAGATTTAATAAGAAAAATCAAACGATAATCTTGGTGACCATCTCAGCTATTTTGGACTAAATAGCCTTTAGCATTTACTGTATAAATATAGTTTACGCAAAAACACACCATAGCCTACATCAGTAATGGACAATGTAATATAAATACAACGTTTAGCTCTGTGCAAGTCCTTAATGTGCCATATGGAAAACCTGGCTCTCTGAAAAATGCTGTTTATGCCGGAGATGGACTTCAGGGTGTAAACAGACCTCATTCATTCAATCTTCCAATTAGATGTGGAGAGATTTCAGCTATGCCTTTTAAAGCAACTTAAACAGCCCACAGGTGAAGCATCAAAAAATAGAAGCTGTCACTGTAGCTGAAGATCTCTGACTAAAGGTTGACTTTACATACAGTGTAAACCAATTATTTCAGCTGCCTTTAACCGCAGAAACCTCTGCTTTTATTTTGTACTAAAACATTAATATAATCTAGTAATATAGAATCTTTTAAGGAACATAAACAATTGTACCTTATTTTATATAAAAATAACCTTTAAGGTGAAAGAAAAACAGCAGATTTAAATACACTGCAGTAAACAAACATGGATATGCAGATCATTTTTATAGGCATTAATCAGTTCATAATGTACAGCATCACTCACATATACAGATCGGGATGTTGGCAGACCACTGGTTGTTGTTCTGGCAGGTTATTGTCTTCTCTCCAATTAGCTCAAAGCCAAACTGGCACTCAAAGCGTAGTATGTCACCATTAGAGAACCCATCTCCCTCTCTCATTCCATACAGAGGTGTGCCTGGGTCCCCACAGCTCTCCTTGTCGATTTCTGCAGGGAAGGTATTTAAATTTAATGGATCACTAAATTACAAATGCTGAGGAAAAAAGCCTGAGATGTGTCATCAAGGACGAGAACAAACATTTATTCATTCTGAAATGTTTTTAAAACATTCCCCTATCTACTTAAGAATATGTTTTTGATATATATGATATATAATGTTAAAAAAGTTCTACTAAGGCTACTGCAATAACATTTTTGATAACTTTGAGGAAACTTTAATAAAATGTTAGCCAGCATTCTGCGAACGTTTCCTGGCATGAATTTAAGAAAGTCTGAAACCCAAAAACTGTGGCAATGAAAGTGCACTGAAATGTACTACAAAATTTCCAAAGGTGGTCTGATGTCAACAGATATTCCAAAAAACAAGTTTTCCCTCCACCTAGTGGAAGTTGACCAGAGCATTATGCCAACAGCAGTCTCTGTTTTGCCTAGATAAGCTTCAGTGTGTCTGTATAAGGAGCAGCCTGGGTCCTTTAAACGTGGAACCAGCCAGGCAGGACACAACTCCCAACCCGTGTACAGAAACCTATTCTGGGGGTCAGTATACCTAGAAAATGCTTTGAATCTGCAAGCAGGAGCTTAATGGGTGGCAGTCGGCCGGAGCGAGTAATGCATCTTCTCTGACACTCTGCACAGCCACTCACAGTTGAACTATGACCTCTGGCACACCCTCATGCATCCTTATTTGGAATAAGAATGGATGAAAATACACCCTCAGACTGAAAAACTTTACTAAATTACATTAAACGCTGAATCAAGTTTGAGCATGTGGAAAGGGGACATTTCTCCTGAGGTTTAATGGAGGTCTTTGGCCAGAGCTTGATGTATAGCATTAATTTCAGACATGACAGTCTCTTTATGACTAACACAATGCTTTACTCTATTGGTCAATCGAGAAGGGTGGCTGGGGAAGGTTAGACCATATTTACCGCTTTGTATTTATGACTGTGCAAAAAAAACAGCGCAAATTGTCTCTAGGAGACCATGACGAATGAATAATCCCAAACAACTCTACATTCAAGTGTCAGGTCAGCGTGTCAGAGGGGACCACTCTGATTCTATAACAGTGCATCATGTAATTGGTGTTGTGTTGTTGTATACTGTAAAGACCTTCCATTGTGTTCAATTGTTCAATTGTTAACAAGCTAACCAATCAAATACAAAAGACAAAAGACTCTTCCCAGCTAACAATTTAAGGTTTTAAGAACATTTTCCTTATTTTTAATGTTCTAGGAATATTCCAAACATCCAGTTTTTTAGACAGATTAACATTACTGCTTGGTTAGAATAACACTATTCGAACATTTTAAAATTCTGTAACATTTTTTAAACATTCCACCTACAACTTTACAATAACTTTTATGATATATGATATATAATGTTAAAAAAAGTGCTGATAATGTTACTGCAAGAGTGTTGTTCGATAACTTTTAGATAATGTTAGGCAACGTATTTGTAAGCAAACATAGCCCTCGCGAGGTGGGTTTTGGTACCTCAGTTTTTCTTCCTGAAATAACCAGTTATAGCGTATCAGTGAACTCTGGCATGTAATACATCAAAAACATTCATAGCATTTACCATGTAGCAGGACTCATTAAGTCGGCCTTCACCTAAAAGTCTATAAATAAATGTAATCTCAAAACCATTTCTTATTCATTGAAAAATGGAGGGTAATTTATCTCTTCCTTTGTGTATCCATTGGATATTATTTCATTTTAGTAATGCTGACTGTATCTCTCTGAAGAAAGTGCTCATTATCGTCAAGTCAAGTTTTGAGGGGAGTCAAGACATAAAACACACTTTTAAAACAGAAGTTCACATGAGTCACACTTACACAGACCAACTCTCTGGCAAATCTTGCTTGTTTACTTTTTGAAACAGTCAATTACATTGGGTTTTATAACCATGTCAAATTTTTGAAAAACAGCATGCAAACAGAACTACAGTATTTTAAAGATCTGTGTTCTTGTTTTAAAAAGTTGGAGATTAATGACTGTGTCTATTTACTAGTTTGCTAAAACTGTGCAAGGACACAAAATTCAGCTTTGGGTAATCAATAACGAAATGCATTGAAAACTTAATGCATAAGAACTGTTACTTTTGAGAAATTAAAGTTTACTTGAGTGTACTGTTACTTTCTGACTATTTAAACAAAAGATGAAAAGGCCATTTCAAACTAAACAATTAAGATTATATATTTTTTAAGCCATTTAAAAGATATATTTTCTTTTAATAATAGAGGTTGAGGAAAGCTGAACTAGTAGAGCATTGTGTTAGCAGCGCAAAGGTTGATAAAAAATGATAAAAAAATGTATACCTTGAATTCACTGTAAGTCGCTTTGGATAAAAGCGTCTGCCAAATGAATAAATGTAAATGTAAATCAGTCTAAATTTAAATTACCAACTCAACACTTAAACACTGTTTAAATGTTAACCAGTGTTTAACCATCTTACTACCTGCAAAGCTGACTCTTAAATCTTTGTGTTACAAGTGCATGTTCCAGGCTACCATCACCCTATGAAGGGGTAGAAATAAATGTAACACAGTAGACAATATTAAACATACATATTATTTGAAAATATTGCAGACACCAAAATGAAATTCTACTGTTTAAGGGATGTAATAAAAGATTATTGTACACTTATTGAACATGTTAAATGAACAGTATGATCAAATAAAAAATAAACAAGTATAACAAGCAGTTTGTGTTGTTTTTTTCTGATGCTGTGCTCCAGGACATTATGCTATAAACTGCATATGCCTAAACTCTAAAAATGTCAGCTCAATTTGCAAATCAAAAACTGTGCAACAAAACAAGTCTGTCCGTTTGCCTCTGTTGTGTTAAAAATAATTACAATGGGTGCAAAAAGAAACAAACTGCAGTATTTTTCAGGTCTCACTCAGGGACATCATACAGTAATCTGTTTTTTTATCTCTCTGTTCATGTACTTAGGGATATTCACTCTCTCTCTCTTCTGCAGTTACCTCAGTCAATCTCTCTCATTATACTGAATGGCATGCTGTTCATCACCCAGACACTAATTTATTACCAAACCTTAAGGGAGGAGAGATAATCAAAGATATGGGTTTTGTAGGGATTGCTGCTTCTATCAAGTGAACGTAGCTCATGTGTTAGGAACGAAAGTTGGTCGCCATGCCTTCTACAGAGACCACCAAAGTGATTTGTGGGAACTGCTTCACTTTTATGCACACTGACTACTAAGCACGCATACTGCATACTCACGCAAGAAAAAGTGGCATGTTGTGTAAATAACACTCAGCCTTTGATGTCCAAAGTCACTTGCGGTGGATTTGAAACACACTGATTCAGAAAACGAGGATGAATGTTTGATGTTTGATGCAATCTGGAGTCATTCCAGACTGGCTGTTTATACACATTTCGATTTGGTTTGTCTTATTCCTGTTTTTGATTCTTCGTCCTGAGCTCTCTGAATTGGTCACTTTCCTTTTCTGTCTTCTGGTGTAAATAAAGCTGTTTCCTGTGTATTTTCTTTGTTCTGCTACACTTCCTCCATTTAACCTTAACTTGACAAAGCCAAATACATTGTTGACCGCAGTGCTTGTGTGTTTCTCAAAGGTTAATTCAAATGATGGCAATCTAATCTTGACATCATTGTCTTCTGGAGTAACTCCCTCCATTTACTTTCTAGATCTTTTCACAGTTTTTGGACTGTTTTACGATTTCTTCTGCAATCTAACAGTCTTAATGCAAAATCTATTTTCTCTGTAGGTTGTTGGTTAAATGTTAACATGAATAACAAAGACTTACACTGTACCTTTGAAATACCATACAAGATTTTATCTTTCCTGCATTGAAAACTACAATGCAGTGCATTGTGGGAAATAAAAGCACAGACTGATTACAGACCATTATTATGCTGTTTTTAAGCCATGTGACATTTAAATTTCTTTCCAAGCTTCCAAAGGTCAGTCTTAAATACAGTGAAAAGAGATACTGACATGCAATTAAAACTCATTTCTGTATATTTCTGCTACACTTTATGTTGCTGCATCCTTGCAAGGTTAAATATCTGTTTTTGTTCACAGATCAACTTTATGTAACAACACTACAGGGAAAATACAAACATTTCCATATGCCAAAACATTGCAGCCATAGAAAAATAGCCTTGTTGCCAGGTGGCAATTCTGTACTACAATGAAAGTGCAATATTGCCTTTTTATAGATAGTGGCATCAATTATATTACTCCACTTATTTATTTAATTGCAAGTGTTTTTAATAACGTAGCTTTGTTTATGTATAAGCAATGCAATTATAATTCAAACACAGTTACACCCCACAGAAACTCAAAGAAGCACAATTGACTCTGACAGTGAAGATGAGCTCAGCTTTTAAACACAATATTAAATGACAAATTATGCTGGTTCATTCAAATAGTTTGTATGAGTTCCAAATATATAAATATACCAAAAAACAAAATATACAAATAAGTATATATTACAAATATACATATATTTAAATGGTGGAGAATTAATCATTTAATTAAAAAATAGTTTTGTCACCGAGTTTCTATATGGCAACATTTTTGCTAAATTTGCCCCCTAAATGTATTTCAACAGTAAATTTATTACTTTGAGGTGTACACTTATTTAAGATTTAGTGGGTTAATATAATTTATTGTTCATATTTTAAAATTGCTCTGAACACTTTGACTTTTTGCATTAAATCTCATATTATGATCTAGTCTTTTTCATTATAAGTCTATTAATGGTACAGTGAATTCTGGCAAATACAAATGTCTCTAATACCACAAGATGGAAGGTAGATTTGTAGTAGGCTGTGAGTTATGAAGAAAAATGATTAAAAAGTTACAATTGCCCCAGTCTCTCTCTCATTATATTCACGGACTTTCAAAATTTCTATCAGGTACCTTTGTAGTTGATCTTGAAGCCTATAGATCCCACACTTTCATCTGACTGGAGGTGCAGCCACATCTGATGGGTCATGCTAACAATGAGGTCTGGCACAAAGCTGCCTGTCAGACTGAGAAAAAGACAGAGATTAGTTACAGGTGAGCAATGCAAAGTCTATGACAAGCACTTCATAAGAACTCGTCATAACTGGAATGTGGGTTATATCTGCACAACACATATCAAGCATTTGCATAATAAAATTTGTGGTTAGCATAAGCTATTAAGATACAGTAAATCCAGTCTTCATACTTTTTGGAAAACCACACAACCTAGCTAACAGGGATCATTCTCAGGACGTTTTTGCAGTAACGTTAGTAAAATGTTTTATAATGTTATACATCATAATTGTATTATGATGTATAATACAATTACATTATATACATCACAATGTAATTTCCTCAAGTAGGATTTTTTTTTGCTCCTGCCCAGGACAATAACTGGTTGATAGGAATATTGTTTCAGGAAGAAAGTTAATGTGTTTTGCTTGTGTATTGGTTTACCAAGCCAGTCTGTAGATAAGAAACTTACACTTGCAAGATGGTTTTTGGGTCGGCCACTTCCCCCCCATCACCGATGGTTAGCGTGTCATAGCCCAATTCCAGGTCAAACTCCTCAAAGTTAATCTGAATCACCTGTCGACAGAAATGAGGCATAATACTTAGTGATGTGTCAAATGAACTGAATTAAACTTTATGGCTCTTGCATAATTGAATCCTGTCAGCTGACTGAAGCTGGGAGAACATGGCCAGATTTCAGCTTTACAGAATTCTGCTGAGGAGAACAAAAACGCCACCTAAGAAAAAAGTTTCCTGCAGAAGTTTCCAAAAATATCTCACAAAATTGTACTTAACTGTGCTTTGAACATTAGGTCACGAACAAACACTGAACTCTGTTGAGCCAATGTTATACATCAAAAAATAAAAAGGCTCTTTCACACATAATAGATGGTTTCTAAAATAAGACATCTCTACATACAGCTGCACTCATTGTTACTGTTCAACAGAGCAACATGATTATAGTTCAATCAATCAAACTTATTATCAAAATATTGAACCTTCTTAGCAATTAGTGCTTAATCGGGGATACATTTTTATAACGTATCTCAGAGCTCTTGCTCTTCCGTCTGCCTTTTCTACTTTCATTTTCTACTTTCCTTCCTGAGGGAAACTCTTCCATATGAAAAAAATCCATATGTAAAAAGTCACACTAATTAAACCCATTACAAACAGCACAATCAATTGACTCATTCCAATGTAGTTATTTCAGGACTAGACCATCTCCGGGATAATTGGGATTTCGGAAGAAGGATCAAGGCTTTAGAAAGAAGGATTAGAGATGTAGAGCAGCCACAGGCATATGGAGAGGCCTGAACTTTCTATATTGATTAACCCATTGAGAGGTACAGGGTGGAATTAGTTGCCATGGCAACAGCCTCTTCACCATGGCCAGGGCTTAGTAGGTATGGATGTACGAGAGCTACTTAGGGCTGTCGATTGATGCTCAGACGACATCACAGACTAAATAATAATAAATAACTTCTTTTTTTATATAACTGCATACAAAACACTCCAGAGTTCCTGTCTCGCTAAAGGTCACAGAGTAACAGATGCGGCAGGATGTAACAGGATGAAACTGCTGGGAGTGAGACTTTAGCTTAAGTTGCCACTGCAAGCTGATCTAGAATCAGCAATCTACATCTAAAACACCAGCCATAACATTTAGAAGAGAAACCATAAAGCTGATCCCGGATCAGTCTAACTTCTCGCTTGAGCACAGATCACAACAGGAACTTGTATTCAGTCACTGGCCTGCCTGCCTCCGGTTGTCATGGTGATTGGAGTCACAAGCTAATGCTTTTGTGGAAGAGTAAGTGGGGTTCTTAGGGCATGCTATTGAATTGCAAAGAAATAAGGTAATAGAGCAGAATTATGACTTTACAACAGAGCAGAGGGGCGAGTGAAAAACACCTCAGTGTGAAGGCTTTCTTTCACCCGTATTCAGACTGATCTGTTTCATTAGAAGCGTGTGCCTCATTTTGACAGCTAGTTGTTTTAAAAGCAAGTGCTTTTAAATACACAATCCAAACTACAGTCAATATACATACATATACACATATACACAAAAACTCGTACACACACACACACACACACACACACCAGAAAGTATATATCATTTATATCTGTAAAAGCAAACAGTATGGGTTTAAAA
Source organism: Ambastaia sidthimunki (assembly GCA_036877625.1). Lineage (NCBI taxonomy): Eukaryota > Metazoa > Chordata > Actinopteri > Cypriniformes > Botiidae > Ambastaia > Ambastaia sidthimunki. The sequence continues at coordinate 52,959 of JAZGTK010000376.1, forward strand.
GTCCCCCACACACATGCACAAGTACGCACGCAAACACGCATGCCAACACACACATTTACTTATCTATCTAAATGTAAACATTCCATAGACATTCCCCCATCTTTCTGCTATTTTTGATTTTCAAAATAGATCCTTCACACACAGCAAGAGTGTGATCAAACGCTTCTTAAAGGTGAAAAAAGAAAAACACTGCCAGGACTTGGAGTTCCCATAGGGCCGTCCATACTGTCATTTCCCTCGATTAAGTTCACAGAGATGAGATCTCTGGTTTCTGTAAGCCAGACCACTTCAACTGTCACGCAATCCTGCTGGGATTTACCGGCAGGGCCGAGCTCATGACTGTAGTAACACCCGAGCATATCACAGACACAGTGTACAAAGACAGATGGGAATACAAGTTATCTTTTTAGCACTGGTCAGGAAATAACAAAGGTACAGCAAAGCCAAAGTGTGATATACTTCAATCTCTTACAGCCGGGTCAATATATGAACAAACTATCACCGACTTATGCAATGTTTATGAAATACATTTAGTATATTTTATATTTAAATGTCATATAATTGCTATATAACATTTTGTAATGATTTTCAAGTCTGATGTTTGAAGCTGTTGTAAGATAGCTGATATACTCAGACCCGTGTCCATTCAATAATTGAATTTAATATTGAGTGTCGGGCTGTTTACAGAATAATTGTGATTGACACGACTCAGCAAACACAAACAGAATGCAGTTAAGCTAATTAACAATATTACTTGCTAGAAATACCTTGTGATAATTGCTATTTATAAATGCAATTTATTAAACACTGGAAAATGTGCATTATATTGCTGTCAGTCTCATGCATTAAAGCACTCAAAGTCATGTGTCGCAATGAGTTTATTTCTGGGTTGTATTATGTCTAACAACCCCCTAAAATATGGTAAAATCACAGTGCCAATGCACAACCTGTCATGGCTTATTGCTTTAATTCAACAGTGTGACATGTTTGTTCTTTCCCAGAACCTTAATGTAAATATTAGGAGTTTTGATTACTATCATGTTCATTTTTCTCTGTTCAGTGAATTTTCAATCACGTCACTCAAACGAGACTATTTCAGTTGTTTCACCTGCAGCATTATTTCAATAGTAACACATGCAGCCCCCCAGCACACACAGAGCTGTCAAATCAGGATCATGTCAGTGACAGTGGCTGCCTAGCTAACAATGTTAGGTTGTAAGAACGTTCTCTAACGTTTCCATTACGTGTAAGTAACAAAAAAAACAACTTGTTCGACTAACAACCTAAGAATAGCGTTTTTTTATATATCTATGGTATAGCATTAAAAAACGTTTTACTAATGTAGCCGCAAGATCTTTTTTGATAACTTTTAGAGAACATTAGCCGATGTTCTGAGATTGTTTGCTGTTAGCTGGGTACAGCCTTTAAATGACAGCGAGAAAAGGACAAATTTTTCCAATGTACAAAATCACAAACCTTCTTAATCTACATTAAATGTACGAAAATCCACACTGGCTGACACTTGGATGTATCTGATCAAACGAAAGCTGAATATTCACACCATCATAAGCACTGACAACAGGGGGCCCTTAAAATCCCAGATTCAATTTTCAGTTTGAAACTTGCAGATGTGTCTGTTTTTGTTCTAGCTCCCAGTAGGACAGGAATGCGCTACAAACAATCATACATTTTCCTTTCATCCCTGATAGTAAAATGCTATTAGTAAAACCCCTAAAAAACACATAACACCCTGATGTAAGCGTGTGGAACAAACACATACTGAAAAAACATGCTTCTGGGTTTCTTATTATTGACATAAATAGCTTGATTGAAAAGATTATAAACAATCTTTTAAGTAAAAGTGTTTTTCTGAAGTACAATACTGTCCCTGTGGAGGTCCTAAAACAACTTTTTCTGTTATTCTTTTTTGAGCTTTTTCTTTAGCTTTCATGTTTTTTCTGTTTGATTATTATTATTAATTTTTTTTTAAGATCATCTTTTTATTAGTTTCTTGGACTTTTGTGATGTGACCTTTGATGTTCCCTATGAAGTTTCTGCCCAATCTGGACATCAGTTTCAAACAAAAGACCAATAAGGGCAACTGCATGTTACTTTCTGCTTGAGAAATCAGGTTGTGCTCCATTCAGGATGGATAACCGACATTCACCAACAATTGCACGCAGTGATGTTTATTCTTCTGCACTAAAACTTCCTCAGAGCTGGAGGACACAAAACACTATAAAAACCATCACAGTAAAAATACATTGACATTATACATGCCTGTAAATTGGTAATTCATAACTGTATATTTCACTAATTGACAATTTCATTACATTGTACTTGTTGAATATGATTGATTTTCACTGTAAATTGTCAATTTACATTTTTACTTGTAAAAACTAAACAATTACAGTACAATTACATGCACGCAGTACTAAATCTAATATTGTTTCATTATCTATCATAAGTAACTTACAGTTAAGCAATTAACAGGTTTTTATTATATAATTTCTACATGAGTTTTTATTAAAATTACAGGCACACAACAAGCGCAGTGTGATAGCCACAAGTGTACCGGCCTTGATTCTTATATGTGTGAAAAGTAAATACAATAAATTTCTCTTCAAACAACTGAGAACCCCAACGGACCAAGCTAGGCAGAGATAACAAATCTCACAGTTCACCGGTGAAGCGATATTCATGCAGTTATCGCCAATGCTGTTGTTTATCCAAATAAAGAAAAACACAACGAAAACAAAGTAACCGAGCTGACATCATATCCTCCGGTTTCACAACCCAAAAGGCCTCAGAATGGACTCTAAATTGAATTTAGCCACGACACTCTCCAGTTCACGCTCACCAAGGTTAAAGCAGACGGCACAATATAAATAAATTGGCACACTAAAATAGCGTCTGCCAAAAATAAGTGAAGCAATAATGTTCCGGGCTGTAAGAGACAATTAGCAATTGCTCACTTGAAAGAGGGCAATGGTGATCCAGCAGAACTGGCCAGGCACCATTTAAATCTTTATCTAAAAATGCACCTTTCAGGCACACCGGATTCCTCTGCTGTAGCTGAATGGCTTTTGCCACATGCTTTTTCCATAATTTAGTGAAATCCACCAATTAATTGTACTGTTTGAAAACATTTTAGGCTACTATTACGAAAGGACTATAATTGCAACAAATGGCGACTGATTCACTGGACGGACACATTAGGCTTAGCACAATAACAGCTGAATACGGATTTAAAAGAGGACATGACGAAATTGTAAAAAGTAGTGCGCTATGCAGCAGACGCCGTGTGCTTGATTAAAGTGTGCATTAGAGTCAACTTCCAACTCCAAACAAATTCGCAGCTAAACACAATATAATGTCGCATCCTCTAATAATCTACAAAAGGTCTCGTACGGCACGAAACGTTGCCATTTTTGCCGCTAATGCTAATACTGGCTGACTCAATGTTCTGGCAATTACATAAAAAAGCAACAGAAATAGAAAAAAAAAAAAAGTTTTTCTTTAGTGTCTACAAACTCTTTGATTTATTGAAAACAACACGCCAAAGCCAAGGCTGCAGGAAAACAAAACAAGCGTCTCTATTCAGGCTGGCAGAGTTCCAGACCTTTCAAAGTGGTCAAATGCGAATGGAAAAATGTAGGCACTGGAAAAAAACATCTCTATGGCCCACAAGGCTTTCATGCTCTCCTCCATCCATCAAACGATGGGAAAACGTCCAGACGATTTCATCACGGGCTTCTGAACATTTAAATGGTCCTGAGAAAGTTGTGTTGTAATACACGGCTTTTCAGCTCGTACCTTGGGTGATTTTGGCCCTGAAGATGCTTTAAAAATGTATGAAGAAATAATCAATGGAGCAGGAGTGAGCAGCTTAACCTGTGTTTGAATAATCAACATGCAATCACGGTAGCACTGTCCTAACATGCAGAACAAAACGCTAGCAACACCAAGGTCACGGGTTTAAATCCCAGGGAATGCATGTACTGATAAACTGTATATCTTAAACGCACTGTAAGTCACTTTAATATAAGCCGAATGGCCAGGATCATTATAATTTTTATCTTCATTTAATTTCAACTTCATTTACATGCAGTTTTTATTTTAGTTCAGTGCTCAGCCCCCTAAGTGTAAAATTGTCTGAAAATATTAACCTGGGTAAATGAAAGCATCTTACTACTGACAACTTACTATCCAGAGAAAATGTTTTGTTCTTCTTAATTTATTCTCTGCATGAACATTTCACCATCAGCAGGAGGCAATATCAAAGGCCTTGACTTGAGGTTAGAGAGACTTCTCCTGGTGTTTGTTTGCTCCTGGGAGGTCTACTATTTGGAGATGAATTGCAATGTTAGTGACTCAGCCCACCCGAAATCAATTATGAGGCTCGGCACTGACAGGACAGAGACAGCTGAGGTGCTGCCCTGGCTGTTATTACAAATTTGGGGGCGAGAGATATCAATCCACATGTCCTGAGTCACTCCAATGTCTGTTCATCACTATAAACTCCGACCGGCAGAATGAAACCGTTCTACGCCCGCTTTCTTTTTCTCTCTTATTGCCAGTATTAAAAAACAAATATTCACACAGACTGGCTGATTAGTTTTGCTACTACTAACAGAGAACGTTCTCAGAAGGTTGGCTAACATTCTCTTAAAGTTCTCTCAAAGCTATCAAAATATTCTTGCAGTAACAATAGTGAAACGTTTGTCTAACGTTATATATTATACATCTAAAACGTTATCCTTAAGTAATTAGTGTTTTAAAAATGTTACAGAATTAAACAATGTTTAAAAGCGTGGACAACTGGACAATTGTCTACATTTTTGTTACTTTTGTTACAGAATGTTACTTAAATGTTACTCTTGCAACCTAAAAATGTTAGCTGGGTAGTTAATGAGGTGGGTGTGAGTCGACTAGTTGTGGATCATATGATACTCATAACTCCTCCCCCATGGCGGCACTCTGGTGTGTGTTGCAAAATGTTAAAATTAAACTGAAGTGTTGCTATTAAAGTCACCAAGCTATAAAACAGACAGTCTTCACCTTTACAGACACATAACTAACAAAGCTCATCATGCAGTCTCCTATAAAAGTGTATGGGTTTAGTGAGGAAGAAGAGATGGATAGAAAGGCAAGGACAGGAGAGGAGGTCAGGAGTCTTCAAGCAGAAGACCAGGAAAGGCGAGGTCGTCGAGGGAGAAGCTCTGCTTCAGCGACAGCACCGCCACAGGCCCTGGATCAGGAGCTGAGCAGAGCTCAGTCACGCTGGAATACTAATGCTAACCTATGGAACACTGGAACACTGGATCTGAGGTACTGAGGTACCATTATTTTAGAACTGTAGATGAATTAAGAGAACTTGCCTGGGCCCCTTACTGACCCGTTTCACCCCACAATACATAAAGACCCACTATATGAATAAATTTGGACTAAAATACAAACTTCTTGAAGCTCTTGATAACTTTTCTGTTTGGTCGCTGTGACCTTAAATAGAGTGTTTTAAGATGCAATCTGTAACTTTTGCCTCTCTACCACCATCTCTGATTGAAAGTTACAATTCTAGAGTTCTTGTGGAGTTATGAAATTAAGTTTAGAAATTAAAGTTTAAATTCTACACAATTGGTGTAAAATAAGATCCCAGCAGGATCATGAGATCATACTGAACACTGATCTGTCATGTACGTGCATCATAAGTGATTTTTGTTTATATATGACCAAAAAAAAGTTACAGATTGCAGCTTCAGTCTAATTTTAACAATAAACGAAGTTACAGAAGTTAAATATTAATATAAATGTTAACAAATTAAATTACAAAAATTAGCATGTATTTCTAAATTCAGTGAACATTGCAGTAAATTAGTTTATCTAAGTAATAATTCAAGCAGAATTGATTTGTATATTCAGGTTACTAAATGGTTTTCTTTTTATCTTGTCAATATTGATGCTTGATAATACATTATGATTTTTACATTTTACCACCTCACTAAGGAAGCCATTTTTGGTGCTACCTGAAGAAAAATATCATCCAGACTACCACTAAACAACCTGAACGCATGAATTCAGCTGATCGTTTTCATCAACAAGGGCAGCATGTTTTATCAAGATATTAAGCGTGTGTTTTCAGCACTGACCGAACATCGTATCACACACATTTTTGAAGCCAGATGTGGATTTTACCTTGTTTGGGTTGCTGGCTGTGATGATCCACACACACTGAGAGTTGCTCTCGTACTGAATGGGGAAGTTCGGTGAGGTGAACGTCCCTGATGGACCTTGAAGGTTTGATCCGCAGGTTTTCACTGTTTGGGGAGAGGCAGAGAAAGTAAACAGATAAGGATAAAATTAGGAGCGTGCTGTTATCGTCAAAACATTTCAAAGTCTCAGCTAATTGGTTTCAGCTGTGGTCAGCAGTCACTTAAAGTTTTTTGCTATTGATTTGATAATTAGAAAAAAACGTCTACAGCTCTGCTATCTCAAGGGATTGAGTTTCACTTACCGCTTTTAATGTTTTTGCGGGATTTGCATGGCTCATATTGGAATATAACCCACGAGCATTAACCAGTCATCTGTGACCGTCTTAATTTGTCAGCGATTAGCAATCCAATCAAATCCTCAGATGACTAACTTCATGCCGGCTAAACGAGTTCATTCGAAGCAGGCTTAGCAAAACACGCTTGGGCCCGATTCGTCATCTTAATATAGAAACGTCTGTTATAATTTGCTAAGTAGAAAAGCTCGACTTTATTTTTTTCCTCCTGAAGCTAGAGACGTTGATATCTGAAAATTTGACAACTGGAGGTTTACGCCTCCTCAAATCCATCCTCTTGTATTTTTGCCACATTCATCACGGTTGATGTCAGAGTGGTACGGCTTTGATGAAAAGACAAGGAGGCATTATCTCCACCGGCAGCAGGTCTCACTATCGGCTCCTGACATCTTGATTGCTTTTGAAAATGAATAACTCATTATCTCGGGCGAGCACAGGGGAACCGCGAGGCTCCTTCAGGCCGAAAACGCGCTTTTTCCTCTGAAAGTCGTTCTCTCGTCAAGGGGCTCCTAATTAGAGAAGCATCCTGTGACAAGCCCTCTCCAGTCTGGCATTCGTAATAAACTTTCTCTTGAACTGATGAGGTGTTTGTGTGAATCACCTACCAACACTCATATAGAAGGAATACCAATATACCAACAAACCTATGTGCAGCCAACCAGAACTTGAGTGTGTGTGTGTTTTTTATATTATTATGATGTCTTATTATTATGATGTGAGGCATTACCTTATGTTACAGATGCATTATGTGGCTAATCTGCATAACACCACATACAATAATGAAATTGTAAACTGTAAATTGTTTATCATAAAAAAAATTTAACCTCAATGATTTCGTGAGCTTGGTATCTATGAATTAATCACATAAAATAGATCGTAATAGATACAAACCACATTTATATGCACTAAAATAAAAACTCTATTAAAAAGTATTTAATAGAGCTTGGATTGTTTGTCAGGGTTTGAGTATAACGGGAACATCACACAATCTGCCTTATTTTTGAGTCACGCCACGCTAATCAAAAAGCACTGTTGTAAAATATTGCTATAATATCTGTTCAAACACTGCTTGACAGTCACCTGTAATTTCACATAATAACATGTTTACTTGATAAAATTTGATGACCCAACAAAAGCACATGAAAGCAATGAAAAATTGTGAGGTGTGGGGCCCAATAAATGGATAAATTGAAATTTATGATTAACTCTGCGAACCCCTGGGATGTCTTGAAAATATAGATCAAGGCAATTTTCTGCCTGATTTCATGTGGCATCTTCTCAATTAGCTTTTGCAGCCTGTAGCCGCAGGAACAAAGAGGCACACGAGTGACATGAAGGCAGTGATTTAGCAGAGATCTAAAGGTCAGGAACCCGCGGTGAGACAGTCCCACAGCCATCATGTGTGTCTACATGAGAAAGGAAGAGACAGAGTGCTATAGTGTGCTGAGGGCCTGAATGTATACAGATACACTGCTCATCCATGTAGAGTGAGATGGTGTGTAACGGTTTGGGGGGGTGGCAATGCTATTCGTTAGTTTGCGCAATGGGTGGTCATGTTCTGTGAGCATGCGGGTCCCCAACGAAGAAGACAGCTGTCCTGATAGCTGCAGGTGATCCTACATAGCCAGCCGTGGTTCAAGTATCGCTGGATTATTTCCATCCTTGACTGCAAGCTGGTGGTTAAACAATATAACACCCTTCACACATTACACTGACCTGCTTCTTCTGCCTTGCTTCTAGTAAATTCTAGTAGCTTCTAGTAAATATACTGTTTTACCAGCTTTAGCTTCTCGTTTTTCTTTACGTCATACTATAAGACTAAGACTAAAGCCTGCTGTTTTTAGATGTTGTTTCCCTAGACCGGAGTAGGCCTGAATGTGTGCTAGTTAAATTAGGACATTTATAGCTGGTTAGTCTTTATCTACATCCGTCTGCGACTCCCTAGTCTAGAACTAATTCATTAAAGTTGTCTCAGCAATGTCTCAGACAAAAAATTCTTGGTCTGGATTAAGTTAGGTGGACAGGATTAGCCTAGTTCTAAATTTAATGCCTAGATTTAGCCTAGCCTAGACTTAATTTAATGCCTGTCTGGAAAACCAACCTTTAAAAAGGCCAGATTTTAAACCAATATTTATGAAATTTATATAAAAAGTCGATAGGCGTCAGTCTTGCAGAGTGCGCTTAGCTTTACTGTGTTAGCTCATCCCACTTTTCTCTTGGCTTCAGATGCTAAGAGCTACAACATCGATGCAACGTACAAACTGTCCCCATAAACACGTCAAAAGTTTTCTATCCCTGCTGTTATACATGTCGCTGTGTTTCAGCACGCTTTCCTGTTCTTACACACAAACGACAGCGACTTATGGACAAGCTGGCGATTTAAGAGCTCGGGGAAGCGATCCAGTACAGTGACGTATGTGTGCGCATGCTTGTGCCTTCCTGACAGCTCAATTACGGCCTGCTAAATGAACGGCCTTGGCTTGGCGCTCTCGCTTGTAGCAAAGCGGCTACGGAGAAATTATCTATAAAATTAAGGCACAGGGTGAGCAAACAATTCATTACTTGGCTGACGATAACCTGTCAGTTTTTATTCCACCTTTATGCAACAATGACGAGAACTCCACCTTGCGCGAGACTGACATTTGTTTACAGGTGAAGCCAATGACATTTAATATTAAAAGTAAACTAGAACCCACAGACAAAACAACGCTCTCTGGCGCCCCCTTACGTAAACTGAGAGTATTTAATCTCCTTATATTTGATTTTCACTGTTTATAGCTATACAAAGTTATGCAAAGTTATAAATACATATAATTGTTATATAATATACAAAGTTATTTCTTTATCTGTTCTGCTAAATGGACATTGGAGAAACTGCGTACTGTGATTTTTGATATCTGTTCTTTTAATCAGGATCATTGCCAATGCTTTCCAGAGCGGATGGCATTCTGATAAGCTTTTAGTTCTAAGCCTCAAAGCAATTGCACCAGATGAAATGCCCACCTTTATGTATCCCTTGTATAAGCAGCTATATTTGCTGTTCTACACTTCCTGACATTGAAAGCGACCTCTACAGTGAAAATGGGCCAAGTCAGCACCAAGCATAAAGATTAGGAGACTCCGAGACATTGGAACAGGGTGAACTAAAAAACAATTGCCACCCAGAATGATCAATTACATCATTAAACCTCGACCACAGGTCCTCTGCTTTTTCCCTGCATGCTCTGGTTCTAGTACCAAAACTTACACACCTATTGAAAATACTAAAGAAACCACAAAATGACACAAACCTCATCCCAAAAACACAACTGCCTAGTTAAGGACATTACCACTTCACATTACCAATGTCTTCTATTAATTTCAATTTCAAAAAGCAAGAATTAGCACTCATTGTATTTGTGACACTTAAAGCACATGGACCCCTGACCCTACAGCATGCAAAATTTGGTTGTTTATCAAGGGCCACCTGGGTCACCTTTGTGTGGGCCTTTTTGTTGTTTGCTTTGTCATGTATGAGAATAATTATTAAAAAATTAAATTGTGCCTGCTGTTGTTTTGCACCTAGTTTGTGTTGTTTTAGCACCTGGCTTACTTGCGAAATTATGCAAAACAGGTAACAGTGCAAACATGCCCCAAAAATGAGCGCCAAGCACAATTAGCATGCTGCAATTTCCCAGTTTGCAAAGCGGTTTTGAGTGTTAGATTGCGAAGGATGCGGTAGACTACAGTGATCTGGCATACTTCAGTGGGAGTGTACATCATTTCTTCACCACTGTGATCCAAACACCTGAATCGGCTCTTTAAAATGCTGAAAATGTGCTCAGCTACAACTAGCATCTGGATATATGCCCAGTTATAACAGTCTTCTGCATTATTTGATGAATTACTTCTGCTGTGATTGCCAGAAAATGTAAACATCCCTTTTTTTTAATAAAATTCAGTTTATCCACCTGCATTCCATGGACAGCGCAGGTAAACAGTATGGACTTATAGCGAATACATTATTATAACAACACTCATTTGCATAAAAAGGGGCATATGTGCAATGAAAAAACAGCATTGACTTCACTTACATAAGGCAAAGCGCTATTTTACATTTAGTACTTTGTTAAACTAGAATGAAACCTTTACCTGGTGGCTGTTTAGGATCATGACAAAAACACACAGTACCATCACTAATGCTGAACACACTGTAACGTATGTGATAAATGTGCTTATGACTTAAAAGATACAGTAAAAAAAAAACAATGCAACAAATGGACACAATCTCAGGGGGTTAGTAGCTAAAAAAAAAAGCAAAAAGTAATGACAGATTTAGTGATTGCAGTGTAATGTTAAAAATACTATAGAGCCACAGGATTTGTCTGCAGGAAGTCAATCTATGCTTTAATTATAGTTGTCTCGGCACATTAAGCAGGGATAGAAGAAACTGTTTTAACACAGAAAAAATACACAACTTTAAGTTTTCCTTTTGCTATCTTCTCAAAAATCACTAGTAATGCAAAATGCGATTCGACATTTCTTTCTATCAGTAATTAAGGGCGACATCGTCCCTGCGTCTTAGAATGAAATAGCACCATCCAGCTTTCTTTACAGGAGGGAAATAGTATCGAATGATTAAAAAAATCGATTATGAATTAATGAAGGTGGTAAAAGTGTTTAAAATAAGCAGAGAAAAGAAACCAAACAGCAAACTATCCCATGATCCCTAAATGCAGCCGGGATAATGAGTTGTCTGTGTTACTCCACTTTATTTTGAGCTAACTATGCATAATTAAAGTGTCCTCCTGAATGATGGAGACAGTTCAATTTCTGTTTGTTTGCCCAAGGCGGCCAACTGACACTTAAAGCCATTAGAGCTGTGTGAGAAAATAGAAAGTCACTGCTGGCATGCTAAACTCTGCCCTGAATTTTAACGGTTGCCATGGCAATACTATCAGATCCACCGGGGAAAAAAGTTGATTAGGAAGCTTGTCACAAGACGACTACAAACACTTTTGAAATTAATTAATATTACCCATTCTAACTTACCCCTTCTAGCAATAATTAATCCTAATAAATATTCAGACCAAACATCATCTCTCTGTGGCTGCCCCACATTCCCTTATAATGCTGAAGTAAGACACGCCTCATAACATATCATCACAACTATAAATATAGGTTTAATCTGATATTTCAGAATTATGACTTTTCATACTTTGCTAAAAACAATGTTGTCTTTTGTTTTCTTGGCTGGCCTTCTAATCTGGAATGTTTCCTTTATGTTTCCATTAGGTAAAAAAATATAAAAAATGTTATTTTGAAAGTTTAAAACATTAATTTTTGTTATGGTGTAACTTTTTTAAATTCTGTGATATTTATAAAAACGTTCCACTAACAACTTAACAATAATGCTTTTGATATATAGTATATATAATATTAAAAAAAGTTCTGCTAATGTTACTGCAGAAACACTTGTTTATAACTTTGGAAGAGCTTTGTTAGCCAACGTTCTGAGATTGTTTCCTGTTAGCTGGGAATCTGTTCCAGTTGGCCTCCCAGACTGACCAGCTCTGAAGTGGTTCATTCTAAAATCATCATAACAGATCATTTCTTTCCAGCTCTGCCAAACACACGACTCCACAAGCCTAATATCAGTCTGATTGATGGTTAGACAGAAAGTCTCTGTTCTGCTTCAGTTAGCAGGACTGGACAGATGATAGACTCACCTCTGCAGACGGGCCTATGGTCACTCCATGCTGCGAACACCTCAGCCACTCTCTGACATGTGATGCTCTTGGAACCCTGGAGAACGTGATCTTCATCACAGGTGAACTGGGCTGTGGCACCAATACTGTGGAAGAGGGAATGATATGCACACACACACACACACACACACACACAAACACACACACACACAAAGAGGAATGACAAACTATCAAATCAGATCCCACTATCCCAAGCATGATCGAAAGGACCATAGTCTGGAAGGATGTCACGTTTAATTGAACGCAAATGAAGACAAGGCTTTAAGGGGTAGAAGTAAAGCCTGTTCAATCATTCAGCCACCAAAATATTTAAAATACGTCTTTAAGAAAGTGGGTTGTGAAATATTAAACAACCTTAAAAGCCAGTACATGCCATTGCACTGATATCCATCACAGCTTTGTTTTCATCTGCGTCAAATAAGGTCTAGCAGATGCTCTAAGGTCTAATACATCATTTAAGCCTCCAACATACACAAAAGAGAAAAGTACTGCAACATTCACGAGAGCGAGATAAATAAATGAAAGGACCTCAAAAGTGTGTCTTATCTTTCCTGCTAACACAATCGATACTGTGGTGCTTCCTGATACACATGAAATCTACTCAAAGTTTCCTGCATTGCTTTCTTCAGTTCAGAACTTGACAGCGCTCAGAAAAGACCTCTCAGCAAGCTCTGACAACGACCATTCATGCGCTTTTATGTAAGGATACTGCAAACAGGACATGGGCAAGATGTTGCGTGATCTTCTGTAAAAGGCCTGTTGCCTTGCAGCTAGCTAACGCCAAAATGTTCTAGCAGCTTCCGCCGGAGTCTTCTGCAATCCAGCAGCCACGTTACACAAGTCCCGAATAACATCAGTGTCACACAATTTGAATCTGCCGGTCCTAATTGGCGGTAAAGCCATGTTCCATTCGCATATTGTCAGCTTCCCTGTGGAGCTGGTATTAGCATGACATTAGAAGCGGTTGTGCTGAGGAGAGAGTTGAGGGGAACCTGTTTTATATTCTCTAGGAATGCTAACAGTAACATATTCAGGTGTTACAATATCAATGACAGATGTCAGTCCAGAAGCAGTATATCCATAATACAAGTTTCTCCTCTTCTCCCAAATGTCAATAATTAGCATTGAATGCTAACTTGCTGGAGTTAGAGAAGAGAAAGGTCACTAGATCGGAATGAGTTTGAGATCTTCTTCTCCTTCGTTTCCTGCGGGGCCCATTACCCAGCTAACAGCGTACGTTCTCAGAACACTGGCTAATGATTTCTCAAAATTTCTCAAAAATGAGTTATCAAAAACTGATCTTACAGTAACGTTAGTAGAACATTTTAAGTGATATATCAACAACGTTATTCTTAAGTGCTTAGTGGAATGTTTTATAAACGTTACAGAATTTAGGAATGTTTGAATGTAAAAAAATTGGACGTTATGAACTTTCAACATTTTTAACATTTTTTTACTTAATGGAAACATTGGGCAAATGTTCTTACAACCTAAAATTGTTAGCTGGGTATTGGGGACCCACATTACTCAAGGGTGATTACCTAAAATCGGTGCCTATTCGTTTGCCGTTCTCAGGTTCTCCGGGGTCTGGACAGGAGTTTGAAGCCTGTTTGATGCCTCCTTCGTTTACTGTAAATTCAGAGCACAGTTTGCCATTAGACACATACACACTAGCAAACATCTACACACACGTTTTAGTCATGCAAGCCTCATGCAAATGGCTTCACAGAAATGCTAACAGTGTACACACTACACATAACACTAGAGGTGGGCTTACATGAGCACACATTAAAACACATACACGCACAAGCACACACTCCCAGGCTATTTAACTGATGGTGCTAACACCTCACCACAAATGTGTCGCATTATAGTTATCATTCACTAAGAGCGTGACTATATCTTCTAAGTGGAGATACTGGCTTAATCCCAGATGGTATTAACAGCTATTTCTGCTAAGTTGATGTTGCACTTTATTATCAGTGCACTTAATAAGAGATTAAAGATGACACAATGACAATAGCCATTACACTGGAAAAAAATGCTGACTCAAGAACTCTTTTAAGTGTACTTTTTGGCAACACTTCAAAATAACTCTTTATTTGGTAACACTTAAAAAATGTCACTTTAAACACTTTAAAAAACTTAAACACTTAAACCAAAAAAAAAAACACTAAGCAGTTCACGATCCTTCAAATGATTATTTTACATTTTATATATTATCTCATCTACAATAAAAAGCTTTTAAAGAGAATTGCTGATCTGTCAAAAAATTTGTGCACGTTTTTTTTTCTTGGAATTGGTAAAGAAAAGTACTTATAGGTTTCCAGGGTGTTTGAAAATGATGTGTGAGGTATAAAGGTAATGTCTGAGGAATGAAAATGAGGTATGAAGTTGAAAGTCAGTGTGGTGGGTATGAACTGTGTGACCAGTATGAAGATGAGTAATTTTGATAGCTTTCCATTTGAGGCTATAAGAGCTACGTCACATCTCATTTTCCAACTGAGTGAATGTGACTCAAAATGCAACCCATTGCACGCACGCACGCACACACACACATACACACACACACACACTTATAAGTGTACACAATAAGTGTATGGGTGATGAAAGGAATGCTTAATTAATGTTGCACTTAACCGTGCAGTTAAAATCTGCTGATTACAACAAAGAGAGGTCTCAACATAATCAAGAAATGCTAACCATCATCCACATGTGCCCAAGTACAGCGCTGGAAAATTAAAGTGACTCTCACTGTATTGAACACACTCCTTTTACAAACTTTTTAACGCAGTCCTACTTATTAAAGAATCTTCAATGGCTCTCTAGCGAAAATGCAAATGATCACATTTGAATCTCACTCTTAGTGCTTATTAGTAGCACATGTTATCACTGTTATCAAAGCAGATGAGTTTGGATTTGCTAAACCGTTTTTCCTGAAACGTTTGATTCCTAAGACAATCTAATGAAAGATGAAAGATTCTTCTAATTGCTCTGGAGTAATTCAGACCTGTAAACAGCTGCTTTGTGGTGGTCTCGTGCCCCTAACAGACCTTTATGTGATATTTACAGTTAGCACAGTAATGAGACAGACACCTGGGAGCTTTTGTTACCTTACAAGTAGACAGCGTGAAACAAGGGGTCATACTGGACCAAAACACATTATTCATGAGTTTGGTTTGGTTTTAAACCAGCATTTTGCGATGCTGAGGATAAACAGATAAAATAATGTTGTGTAATTTAGAAAAGGAAAAAGGATGACACTGTGTCTTGTTCATTTCACAGGCCGATTTGTAGATTATCTGAAGCAGCATTTCTTACTGAACTTCTCTTTAGAAGGAAAAAGACATCAAAGTGATTTAACAAGTGTTTCTATTTTCTGTAAAGGTTGTCGGTCATCTTGACCTGCTTTACCCCTATTTATTATACTGTTAACATAGCAAATCTGTGCTAATGAACCATGCAAATTTTAAACCAAAACACATGCTGATGTGGTCAAATCTATTACAGATTTCTTTTAGTTTATAAAACTGTGACTAAAATCAAGAGAAGCAGCTTGTCAAAATGTGATTATCCTGTGATTTTCACAGCTTTGAACATTGAGATATTCAGCCCACACTGTGACATGGTTAATCACCATTAACATCCATGTCTTTAATCCATGCTCAGTGCTTTAAATAAACTCCCACTTTTTCTGGCATATTTGTTGGAGTTTCTACTTACAAACAATACTATTATATCACGTATATACATGTATTCTGTGTATATACTATATAATATATAATAGCATAATTTAGAAACCAATTAATATTCCATTAATACCTTCAATTTATTTCAGATTCCCATAAGAGAATCAAACATGAGGCCCGTAATATCTAACGTCTTGCTCTAAAAACTGTTTATGTTTACTGCTGTGAAAAAAATAAAAAAGATCAGAAAATAACAGCTTGACTTGGCAGAGTTTAAATTGAAAGGAAAACTTCAGGATGTGATAAATGTGGACTCATATCAATGGTGACAACAGCAAATAACAAAAACTACACTTGAAGAAATTAACATGGTGAGCAGAGATAAAAGGAAAAGGTTTCTGATGAACGTCAGTCATATGTGAGACACTGCTGATATTATTCTGCTGTCTCTCTGTCCAGTTATTCATGCATGTCAGTCCAACCGTCCCTTTAAATAATGATTTGTTTCTAAATATGTCCTGATCGCAAGAAAAGATGCAGTTTGTTGAGTTTAGAACTAGACGTGCAAACACGGGAAACATTGAATAACATCATTCAGTGTGGGAGTGCTGGAAACTTCTTAAGAGACATTGTTATATCTGCACACGTGCAAGCTGTATTTACAGACAAGCGTAGGCTTGAGGTTACATTCCTTGTGCTTGTAGAGCTAACAAACATTGTGGTACTTTGAGCCCTGAAAGTGTTCTGGATTTTGATTTATTTAATATGAAAACTGACACATGCACGTTCTTAAATGTTTCTTTTCCTGTTTTTACCTCACTGTGTAGTCCAGCTCTTTCTTAATCCTTAGAAAGCACAAGTAAAAGCCTTTATTCTAAATTTATGTGAGATAAAAATCGAGCTCTCAACAAAACATGATATGAGATACTAAAGCTTAGCCAATTCAGACAGTAATTTGAAATTTTTACAGTAATGCTGTAACTTAAACACATTATTGGCCTGTCCCATAAGCCCTTTGTTAATTGAGGAACATGCCCTAAAGATGATATTTTATTAGATTTTGAGACTTTTTCTTTAGCAATTTTGTCTAC
Organism: Ambastaia sidthimunki; assembly: GCA_036877625.1. NCBI lineage: Eukaryota > Metazoa > Chordata > Actinopteri > Cypriniformes > Botiidae > Ambastaia > Ambastaia sidthimunki. The sequence goes on from JAZGTK010000376.1 coordinate 70,051, forward strand.
AAAAGCATGCAAATGTTGTGCTTTAATTTTAGCACCACATCTTACCGTGTAATGAGGCATTCAATGACACAGAACTGATATTGTCTTTTGGGGGACAGACTGATATCTTGACTGCATACCTTCTGGAGAAAGCTTGATCAAATTCTGCCTGACTTTGGAAATGAGCCAGTCCTGATAAAAAGCCACTTAAAAGGTGATTTAAATGACCAAAATGGCAGACTCTCAAGTCAAATTAAGACATCTTTGAAGCTAGGACAGCTCCCTCTCCCTCTCTCTCTCTCTCTCGCCTCCCTCATAAAAGCGGTTCGTGATTTTCCCAATTTTCTTTTTACTTTCAATGTCAATTAGTCATGATTTTTGCTGGCCCATTTATTTTCTTGATTGAATCTGTGGCCAGTTTTAGTTTGAAGTGATTCCTCTACCTCCCATGATGAAATTTGTTGAAACGTCTTGTCATTGTAGCTATACCTGAAACTAATGAATCCTACAGGGACCAAAAAGGGCCAAAAGTGAATAGCGATAGTACATGTTAAATATTTAGTTTGATTTATACTTATATTTAGTGAAACAGTGTGATTAAGCTTCTCGGTAAGAGAATAAGATGTAAAAGAAGCACAAAATTTGTATTTAATCTGTTAGGTGCTGCATTTAAATTTCATTATTTATTTGTATAGCATTTTCAACAATACTTGTATTGTTCCAAAGCAGCTTTGTAAAGCATAGTGCCTTCCAAACCCCTCGGAAAAAACAGATGCCAGCAATAGTAATAAAAGCTCTTTAGACAGATGATAAAGAAATGTTTTTAGGAATTAGGACCCAGCCAGGGAAGCCCACCTTGAGCTGGAATATATTCCCATACATGCATACACATACTAATTAAAACAGATGGGATCCAGACACATAATATTAACCGTAATTGTGACTAATTATATACTGTATAGAAATTATACAAGCCATTATTCTAATAGAAAAAGAATCCATGTGATATGCACATAGCAGGCGGTCTCTATACACAATAGTTGTTGCTAGGAAACACATTCCCTAACATTTCTTACATCAGAGTCGGTTGAAAATAGCAGCATTAGAAAAAAACTAGGACCCAACTGGCCATGTGAAAAAAATGTGTTGAGGTCAGGAGAGTGTCTTTCCGTTTAACTTGTTGTTCTCTTCTAATGGGCTCTGAGCTAAAGCATCATGTTGGAGTTTTCACCATCCATCAGCCTGAGAGAATTTAGGCTTTTCTGCTCTAAGTTTTAGGTTATTTCAGTGCATTTTCAGGTCCCTCTTTAGAATTATCCCACTTTAGAAAAGTTGCCTTTTTTCTCACATTCAAGGCCAGTGGAGTATGAAACCCACAGGGCTTTTAGAGCTCAATCAACAGTCAGAGATCCAGGACTATCTGTGAGACCTGTTATTCACATTGCCTCCAACTCACCCTCTGCCACTCTCTCTCTCTGTGTATCCATCTAATTCACACAGACAAATACACAGCCACACACACTTTGATGAAACATTCTCTTGACACTGCATCTCACACATTCAACAGTAAAAGCATTCATAGATTTAAAACACACGCACACACACGCACACAGATAAACAGAAACAAATATATGATATATCTAGCATAACATTCACCTTTGACAAGATCTAATTTACAAATTTCTACATAATCTCATAAATAAGAAAGCATAATTCTTATCAAATACCCCTCTGCATATTGCATAGACATGTTTTGAGTTTAATTTATGCATTTAAAATATAATGCATTTGCCAGAAGCAAAAACAGTCTGCCTGTATTTGACTAATGCATAAAGAATCACAAATAAAACAATGCTTTGGTTAATTTTGCACACATTAGTCAATGCTTCATGCTCTTCCTTGGACCCTGTCACTCATGTACACCATCATGCAAACAGGAAATGGGGTGTTTGAGTGAATATATATACAAGACAAGCAAGCGAACAAGCAACTAAACATGCAGCCGCATGCACTCACTTCATCAATGATTAATGCAGACATATGCAGTGTGTCCATAGTCTTACACCAAATAACTGACTTATAGCCAATAAGGTAATAAATCAGCCGTTTATAAATTGATACATCTGGCACCATCAAGACAAAATATGAAATGCATTGACATTATACAATGAGACAAATTCATGTACTGTAGACCTTTGAAACTAAGATATATTAAACTTTAGAGCAATATTAGTTAGCTTTTTAAATTTCAGTACTTGCATTCCCCTGGGATCGAACCCACAACCTTTGCGCTGCTAAGGCAATGCTCTACCAGTTGAGCTACAGGAAGGCTCAACTGGTCAATTATAATATATAAATATTTAAACCATACAACAGAACATGCCTGAAATGCTTATATCAAACTTTGATATAACCGAATTTTGAATAAAAGACTTAAGATGCTCATCTAGAACAATCTAGAACAAATTTTGAGTAAGGACTATTACAAATTGCATAGAGTTTACTCGGCTAAAGTCGTTTTAAACATTAAACATATTGCAGAGAACCCCTGTGAACAATATGTAGAAAAGCAGTTTTTCAGTGCAACTTGGCAACGCAACATACCCTGCATGCTAGTCCATTTTAAAAGAGCTGCTTGTATATTTTAAAAATGAAACATTTCCACTGGCACCTTTTAAGATTGACAAAGATTGACTTTGGAAAAGCTATATACTGTGGCATTGTGAGAAGCACTGGACAGATTTCTTTTGTTGCAGAGGCAAAGAATTTAAAACAAATCCAGTTATTTGTAAATGCTGAATGCATGATGCATATGACATAAAATATATATTGCCTGGCTTATTTGATTGTACCATTTATTTTACACTGATGTTAACATTGTGTGCACTCTCAAACAATATTTCCTGCATGTTAGAAACAAGTCTGAATGTTATTTTTGTCTTTAATTCTCGCACTGAACGTTTTCTCATCCCATCGAAACCTGAAGTTTGTGAAGCACTGTTCTACAGTAACATCTTACAAATACACAGAGATAAATCATCTCCACTTGCATTTGCTACAGTTATTGAAATCTAAATCTTCATATCTAAAATATTTGATATCACTGCACGTCCTGTAGCTTCTGAATTCAACTTCTATTAAAAATAAAATAACAAGAGCTCTCTTGGCAAGCATATATTTAAAACCTTTGTAAATCATTTGAGTCTGATACCAGCAGTATTTGGCTTCCACTTGACATGCAAGCAGCACAGCTGAAGTGCAGAGTTCACTTTTAATAGGGATCTATGAGCGACACTGTGCCAGGAGCACTTTAAACCATTATATCCAGCTCTGTATAAAGTCTAACAAAAGACCTTCACCCTGCAGCTGCGTGTCTGACCCGCTTCTGACAATAAGCTATAAATATAGAGAATATGTGTGGGAATCTAAATTCTAACAATGCCATAGTAACATTACTCAAAGCTAAACTGAACCAAAGGCAATCTGCTACATCCGTTCACCGATTCTTTGCCTGCTTATGAGTTTGAAGAAAATTCGAACCCTGACCCATTCTATCAAAGGCGCTATATTGTGTAGTCCCCACATTTAGGCTTGCGTGTGTTTTCACATTTAGATCTAATGTGTCACACTGCTTCAAACACCCTAGAAACATATGAAAATAAAAAGCTAATGTCAAACAAAGAACAGAGAAAGCCCGAGTCTCCAAAGGAGCTGCTCACCATGCATTATTTCCAACAATACACACATTATGAGAAAAATAACCTAACAGTGGATATTTCCTGTGCTTGACAGCTGCAATCTAGCTTGATAACTTTCACAATGGGAATATTCATCTCGTAAAACAGGACAACATGGTGCAAACCATTCACACTGTGCTGTGTTATTGACAGGCGTACACTGCTGGTTTGGAAATGGTAAGGGAGAATTGGTCATGCAAGCAATATCAGTGGATAACAATTCCCAAATAAAGCCATGAAAATGAATCAAAATCGAAAACATGGCACACACCGACAACACAAATACATTCAAAGGAAAAACAGAAGAGTACAAAGCAAACCAAAAATAAGAGTCGATTATAACAAACATGACACTGTCGAAGATCATTGCAGGTTTTCATAATTTTAGCAATGGGAGACATGCTGTTGTAGTTTAAGTGGCTGTTTATCTGCAGCATTTCTCATGCTTTGATGAACAGCCCAATATCTTTTTCCATTTCGGAGAGTAAGTTTATAATAATTTATTTAGGAAATTTGATAAGCACTTTACAATGAATTTGGCAGATGCTTTTACCCAGAGAGACTTACTGTACAGACCTTTCATACTGTACATTTGATTCATATCCTAGGATTCAAAACCAAGACCTTCTTAGATTTAACTAGGCAGTAGAGCCATCGAAAGAAAATGTCATAATTTTAAAAATGTCATGGAGAGATACACATGCATACGAGATCATGGAAGAAAAAACCAAAAAGCTTTTGGAGTTTCATGTCTTTGTCTTGTTTAATCAGATTACAGACATTCTTAAGCGAATTATGCTCATAAATGTCTATTACATAACTTGCTAAGTTAATCTGTTTTCTATAAATCTATAATTTAATACTAAAACTAACCTCTTAAGCCAGAGGCTAAAGCTCTGACTACATAAACAAATCCAAGAGTAACAGAACAAAACTGTTTGTTGTTTGAAAAATGCTTGGAATTTATGACCCAGAAACAGAAAGCCGTTCCCACGAGCCACAAGGTGACTCCCTCATTATGGCGTACAAATCACAATTTTACGGTAAACTGCCATTCAAGCTTTTGAGGAAATAAGTCTCAGTGGGGGGTTCAATTAAACTGCCTAAAAACTTGTGTTTGTGTGATATTTGTGGAAATCATTTATGATTTCGCAGACGAACACTCATCGGCACGAGATGATCTTGCAATGATCTTGCGGTCACTGTTTGCTGTAATTGACTCCAAAACGAGTAACACAGATTTACCATAAAAGAGTAACAAAGGGTAAAACTCACAGATAGAAAACTTGTTGCTGTTGTCTTTGCCAGGGAATAATTTTACTCCTCTAGATTTGAAATCTACAGACCTTTTCACTAGTCAAAGGGAAACAAATGAAACAAAAAACATGAAGTCAGGTGAAACAGATCGTAAATAAATTTGTCAGCATTGAAAAAATAAACCATCATCAAGCGCATGAGGAAGAAGAGCAGAAAATTAGAGCAGTGTCAACAGTTTTCAGACGGCTCTGCCAACAGAAAATATGAACATGTGTTAAAAAAAGAGCATAAATGAGAAAAGAAGATCGATAAAGAGGTGGAGGGACAGGACTTCTGTTTACGCATCAACCTTGACAAGAATGGGGAAGATGTCCACACCGTTCGACTTTGTCTAAGGCCTGTGAGAAGTATTTGGACCACAAACGTTTGCCAAGGTATTCCTACAGGAAAAACAGGGCTGTTTAACTGAGAGATGTGCATGCAGACAAATAGCAAAGCTGTTTGTGCTAATAAATTAGACAAGTGTGTAGCCCATCATGTCAGGACAGAAGTCTTGTCAGGAATGCAAAGCATAATAATAATAATAACACACTCAGAAAATCTGAAAACATTGTGAAAAATGCTTTCTTTACATTAATGCCCCTTTTCCCTTTGCAAATGGTGCATGTCATTAAACCAATTAACTAACAGATGCGTAATGAATGCAAAGCAACGGAAACAATTCCTGTGGTCATGACATCAGTTGTGCAAAGACTGACCTGAAAATGAACCCTGGGCTTTTGCATCATATGGAGTGATATCACAGCAAAAACTTGGTAGCAGTCAAGTTAAAGGGACGAACATTAAAGCTTTCTTAAATTGTTTGATTTATAAACGGCTACATGAGTTTAGTGTCAATTTGTAACCATGGGACTATAAGCAAACAATAGCTTTTATTTCACATTTGAATGTTGCATCTGTAATATAACTGGCATTAGCATTTATGAATACAGTTATTCTCATGACAGAGCTGTACAGGTTTGTCTCTTTAACTGGAATGCACAGAATAAATAGAAGATGGGTTTAAAACTGCAGTGTAAATCTGCGGGGAATCTGAATTGAGCCATGGAAGTGTGTGTTCACTGGCTCTAGATCCAGAAAGGACAAAACACCTCCCACTTTGAGAAGAATGTTTTCACATAAGCGCTCTCTCCTTTTGGTGTTGTAAAGAGGCCTGCGTTTAAAAATTTAGACAGTTTATGAATATGAATGAAATAAGATGTTTGCCCACCCTTACATAATGTTAGACAAAACACAGTTTCAACATTTGTGACTTCACTGAAATGGAAGCACTTGAAAACAATCTAATTCAAATCTTTTATTCAAATCTTGCCAGTCAAATGTTTTAAAACAATATAAGAATGAAATTAAAAGGGCCATTTACACAACTAAGTTCTAGTCAAGTGAATTTTTTACTAATGATTTCTATCCTACGTTATTTTTAGATGAATATATATGTATATATTGGAACATGGTGTGTGCGTTTACTATCTAAGACCTTAAAAGTAGCAGAACCAAACTGTGCAAAAAATTCATTATCAAGCAATATTTTATTATACTTTTTATTTAAACATTTTTTTCCATTCAAAGCCATCATGAGATCCTGATTCAATAACGTCACCTAAGTTAGAGGACAAATTTCCCGTTCATCCTCAGATTTCTTATTTTAAGGTGTACATATTCAAAGAACATTTCAGGTTTAATTTAAGTTAACCTCTATCAAAAGATTTGATAACATTGATTAACACTAAACAAAAATTTTAACTCGCCCTCAGAATAACAGTTATAGGAACACAAATACAATGACAGTAAACTAAGGCAGCGTTCCAGAGGGTTTAAACGCAGGAATGTGAGGCTTGTATCTTTTTTAAAGCACATGAATTATTCAATAAAAACCTGTTTATTATTCGAGCTGTACAGTTGTCTGTAGTATTTTTGAGGTGGGAATACTTTATAAACTGGGTGAACATCTGGTTATGAGTTAGGCCTATAATTCCTGAGAGCGCAGTTTGCTTCATGCAGACAGTTTCTTTCTGGTTCCTTCTATTTGCCATTCGTGGTCACGTTTTCATGACACAGAGATTTAAATATTGGCTAAAACTTCAGACAGTAAGTAAGTAATCTCACAGCAGTTTGCAACATGATTTGCAACAGTGTATGTTTTAATATTTATTGCCTGGCTGTGCTTCCATTGTACTTCCATTCCGTCCATGTTTTCGATGAATTCGTTTTCTGTGGTTATAAGCATTACACCACATACAGTATGTTGCTGATAAAGCATGCAGTAAAGCCAGATTCCTATAAAGACACACTTTAGCACACTTTCTTACTGTTACTGTAACACTTACTGTTTTTGTGTGATGTAAGGCACGTATCGGAAGAATCCCATTTCACAATGCTGATTAATTCACCTAATGTCTCCCATATAAGACTGCAACCGGAAACATCTTATAAACTCTTAATGGAGCCTCTTTTTCATTACTAGTCATCCATTAACCACCTACTGAATCAGCCTATCACCGTAAATAAATAAAAACCAATGAAAAACCTATTTAGCTGTAGCGCTAGAAGACTTCAAATGAACCTCTTTGGCATAAATTTTAATAAGCTATTGACATAGGCACGCCCAGATCCAAAGGCTTGGCTGATTATTCTGTGAATGGAAATTTGCTGTGGCACCTGTTTGTACCTAAAAGGTTTATGCTAAATAAATCTTCCCATGTGAGGGCTACAAACTAGAGGCTCTGTAAGTGACATCACCACATTGGATTGGTGACCTCACCCGATGATACGACGTTAAACCGCATTTAAACGATCCAGGTAAACATTACACACACATAATAGCACATTGCACATAATGCTAATTGCTGTTAAACAGCCATTTTCTAGCATAGAAAAATAAAACTGGCTTTAAACTTCAACTTTTTTTATCTTCTAGCAAACAAGAATGGCACAAAAGCCCATAAGAGTGTGCCGAGATGTTATATCATTCTAATCTTGAGTAAAGCATTCACATAAAACCGTAATAGACATAATTAATCAAGAACGTTGGCAGACTCTCTGTTCTGTGGCACAAATGGCTACATACCAGAACGATGGTGACAGATTCAGTTTTGAAAACGAGGGCCATTTTTCATGAGGTATTATCCTGAATGATGCTTCAGCATGTATTTCAATCAGTTATGTCAAGTTTGCTATCTCATGTCATTTGCTCGCCCCGTCTTGAGCCTGTATTGTATCGCAATAGACACGAAACGTCCTAAACCATCAATAACGCTAACGTCACGCTAGGAAAGCACTAAACAAGCCATTTAAACACAAACAAATTAATTACAATCCACACTCAACAGCTTGGCTGCCACACAACCGATCTATACTGCACACATGTATGCACAATATTGTACCAATATTGTTAGTGTCAGTTACTTTAATTTCTTGATGCAACAGACTGAAAATAGGCCGTTTTGCATTTCTTATGCTAAAATATGCTCCTTTATAGGCAATGAAGATCAAGCTTTCCTTAATTGCAGTCTATTAACTGTCAAACTTAACGTTCCTCAAATTCTTTATGGTTCTGAACTGACATTTTACATCTATAATTAGTCATTTAACATTTTCCCGAGGTTTCACACATGTGGCAAAAACAGTTTAACACCTATGCGGTGTAAGAACACTTTAAACACTAATTAATTTAAAAAACCAGCAGCTGTCAGCAGCTAACCAAGGTCAACATATTCATGGTTTCTTGGAAATGACTGCTTCAGTGAGCTGCACAGAATGATGGGCACAAATCAAATCTCCAAACCCCCACTGCGAGAAGCTCATCAGCTCAGAAACCTGCCTTAATATAGCTTCTGTGGTTTGAAGGTTTTGTTACCCAAAAAGCACTTGTTTCGCACTCACATGGCAACAATTTCTGCACGCTCGCACCTGCACCTGCTGACTCATTAAGGTTATAAGACGCTGTACTTAACCGGTAATCAAAACTCAGTCACGACTCAATAACTTGGTGAATATGCTGCAGAAACATAAAACCTAGAAAACATGACATCTGCCAATAAAGATGTTTTTAAACTGAAACGCAATCTCAGAATTCTATTACACCTTCAGCTGAAAGTGTGTTTGGTTTTGCTTTGCCTTTCATTGTCATGTATATTGGCTTTTCTGGGCATCTTTGATGAGATCTCAGACAAGTCCTTGCACTGCCACCTTATCTCCCTGCCAGGTCCCTTAGCAACCTATCCCTATGTCCATCGAGTCAAGGATAGATTACAGTAATTGTTTTCCGCCCTGGATGTCAGATTATTAGCTGCGGCAAAGTCAAGCATGGATACTGCATGCCATTTGTTATCTGAAAGGAAACAGTGATACGATCATATTTCCCTGCCATAAAACTGACCTTCACCTTCTTACTGTCAAACATGTGAGGGCACTATTACATAACATCTCAGTAATGGCCATATCAGCAAGACGGGGCATTGCCTGGGGAAATTCTACATAATCTACTTAAAGGGATAGTTCACCCCAAAGTATTTTTATCTTTCACATCATACTCACTTTCATGTCAAACCTACATTCCAAACCTATAACACAAAATAAGATATTACGAGAAATGTCTGTGGTTTTATGTGCACACAATGAAAGTCAACAGTGAGTCCCACTGTTGTTTGGTTAACAACGTTCTTTAAAAAATTCTGTTGTGTTCCTTAAAAAGTCATACAGGTTTGGAATGACATGAGGGTGAGTGATTTTGGTCGAACTGTAAATTTAAAACACATATTATAGTTTGTTGATGCATTTAAAAGTATATTTTATTAGTGTGGGTATATTAAAATTTCAACACTATCCTTAATGCACTAATGTACCTTATCACTAACCTTCACTAATAAAACATCAGTGATAAATGATCAACTTATGAGATGTAATAATGCTGTAAGTATATTGCTACATTCTAGCCAGCACAGACCCGTATTTCATTTGAAAGCCACTCGAGTGAGTTCTGACATAACTCTTAGATAAATCTCCTCAGTTGAGACCAAGCGCAGAACACTTGTCTGGAAGTAATGGCAATATTGAGAGCCATTAGAGTTACAGATATATTTCTCTCCTGAGACTGTTTACCCTTTGAAGACGTATATACCTCTGAGGAGCTTACCAAACCTGTGCATTATCAAAAAAAAATGGACAGAATTTCCTTTAGTGGAGATTTTGTCTGTGGGGGGGTGTCTAACCAGCTGTGGTTGCCATGGGAACACAAGTTGTGGCCAGAGAATGGTCTTATTGGCCCCTGAAAGCAGAAAACTCAATCACAATAAATGTGTTTATTTCACGGTTGATTTACAGTTTGGTGAAGTAAAAAAGAAGAAAACTGTCAGTAACCTACAAGGTGAAATAAATACAGTTTATATTTCTTAAATTGTACAGCTTGATGAATCACTGTTGCACAAAGTAAACTTTGAATATGCAGTTTCTGTGAATAATCATTGGAAAGAAAAATTCCTTATATTATACTGAATATGAACAATAGTTACCTTATCTTGTGAAGCTATTTCTGTCTCATCTGACATTTGCTTGATAATGCTTCAATAAAACCGGTTAAATTATATATAATTTATTTGTTATTTTATGAAGTGCACTCATACTATAAGTAATGTAATACACAGGTCATATGGACCATTTTTATAATAACTGTATGGTGCTCTTTTGTCATTTTGGAGCTTGACAGATTTAGTCCTCATTTACATTCATTACATGGAAAACAGTGGTCAGGACATTCTTCAAAAATTCACCTTTGAACTTCACAGAAGAATAACAGTCAAATGAGTCTGGAACAACATGAGAGTTTTACATCTTTTTTGTTTAAGCATCGCTCTTTCTATATAGAATGATATATAAAGTGTTAATCACTGTAGAGGCAAGTCAAGGTTTTATTTTCACTCTTTAAAATGATTCAAATAATCTGATTCCCTGCTGCTTTTCTAAATCACATTTCGAGAACCTTCTTCTTTTAGCCTTGTTAGGTTGTTAATTAGACACGGCTACAACGGCAAGATAAATGAATTTAAAATGACTAAATTCAAGACTGAATTGTTTTTTATAGTTAAATATGCATGTAACACTTGTGACCAGCTCACCGCAAATTAGAGCAAAATTGAGCATCATGAACAAAACTGTTCATCTGAGCTCAGGATAAGCAAATTTCAAACTAAATTTTGCATTTCCTTAAGGAAATACCAGTTTTTCCTTTAGTGTTTTAGGTAAGTTTAGGCTCTGGTTTTGCATAAATTAAATGTCACATTGGCAGCTGCTCAGCCTTCAGCGTGTTTTGAATTTTGTTGGCTTGTGTACTAGTATTTTTCAGAGTAAAGGTGGCTATATAGCTAAAACGATACATAAAACAACCACAAATCAGTATGCAAATAAATAGGAAAGAGGACCAATTGGAATTTAGGATGCACATACGATGACATCATCACTGATTTTAAATGCTTATAATTTGTTGCATGTTAACAGGCAGCATCAACAACTTTCATCTCCATGTTTGTGAATTTATAGAAGTATTCCCTTCATCTAATTCTTTGTTCCAGCAAAGCTATGCATCGTTCAAAAGAGCAAAGGGTAATTTTCCACTTGTTTGACATTTAAAGGCCATTTAAACTACCCAACTTAAGCACAGCAGGCAGTATGGAGAGCACTGTCTTTATTAAAGTTTGTGTGCTGGAGTTTTTGTGCCACTAATGGCATTAAGATTCATGGAAAATCTTGAGAAATGGTGTTTGACAGAGATATAGTGGAGTCCAGCCAAATAATTACTCCCCCAGGCAAATTCACAATCCAGTATGAACATGCTTCAACAATCCTTCTCCCAGTGTAAATGAATGGTAGGGAGAATGACCATCAAAGAGGGAATTTATTAGACGTGGCACACGCTCTGGGGAATTTGGGGCGTGACAGAAGACCTCTGGCCACATACAGATTTCAAGTTCTATTTCCAACTGACCTACTCTGAAGCGGGCGAGTAATGTTGCAAAGTGCCTGCTGTGTCATCGAAAGTCGCCACACTGAGTCTGATATTCATTTGCAATTTATAAAACGTTATAAAAGCCGCCTCTTTTGGCCCTTCGCCAAGCTCTTTGCCCTAGTTTACATGACTTATCCTGGATTAGGCTTCATTAACATGTTCACCTCCAAATGACTTAGGTTTGAAGGAGAGCTGTGCTTTCAGAATTTGACACCAGCAACAATGTCATACAATCTACATACAATCTATTCTGATTATTTAGCTGCCTTGGGGCTTGATTATTTATATTTGATTATTTAATAAATAATTTAATAATAAAAACAAACTTAAAAAAAAAAACTTTAATAAAAAAGTAAGACTTTTTAATGTTTTTTTTATGACTGAGATAGAATAAAAGGTTAATGCGTACAGTTTCTGACATGCATTAAATGCGCTCTGTTTTTTACACACTGCACAAGTTTCACCTCTTCAATATACAATTTACTGCAACTTTTCTACAGCTAACAGCATGATAAAAAATAAGATGAACTTGATTGTGGCATCCAAGTGTTTTAAAATACGTTTTACCAAAAATCTCTTTAACAGTTTTAAAAGTGTGTTCATTCTGTAATGTTTTAACATTCTGAAATAAATGTAATATTCTTAAAATGTTATCTTTTTATATGAAGATTCAGTTAAACCTAAATGTAACAAAACTCTGTTATGAAAAAATGATT
>JAZGTK010000377.1:0-82650 GCA_036877625.1 Ambastaia sidthimunki
AACAAACATTTCTTATTCCAGTATCTCAGTGTGAAGTCAAATCCCGGGAACATTACAGCTAATTAAGCTGATTAATAACAGATTGTTTTAATTTACCGCAGTAATTTGGGATGGTTTAATGTGACCGTTCCTTCTGCTCTCTTCCCTCTCTGGTCCATATGGCCTCACAGTGTGTCATTTTTCCTGCAGTATCTCACCCTCAGCAGATCCATTCTGCAGGTGACCTCTCTGAGTCTCTCCTGAGTCAAAACAAACCCTTTTCACTCTGTATTTACCTGCTAGCATCAAAAGAAAAGGTTACTTGTATTTGCTTGCTTGCTTTCTGTTTACAAAAGAAATTAAAAGATGGAGTCGCTAATGTTGCTTTTACCAGAATCCAGACGACAAAAGTCTGTGATTAGCAGTAAGGCTGGGTTAAAAAATTCTGGCTCTGGTGTCCAATTGTTGCTAAACGTTTCTGTCACACTCACCAGGTCTGTTCTGATAGGGTCATGGATAACTAATACAACACAACCAATCACATAATCACAAAGGACAGGAAAATCAGACTTTTTAAAGTCATCAAATGCTAGTATTTTGGTCCAAATTTGGTAGAAGCCACAGTAGATACATCCTGCAGATGCCAGATGTACAGAGTGCATGAAAACCATTAACAGAACTACGCATGGTAAAAAATACAACCCAGCTACATTAACTGCAGGAATAAAAAATGTTTTGTGTTGACCACGTCTTTCATGTACTGAATTATTCATTAGCTGCCAAGAGCATAAACCACAGAAACTTAAAAGACATTTAGAAGCCACTAGAAGCTCTCAAAACTATAAAAACAAGACTGCGTTTTTCAAGAGCTTTTTGTTAATGGTAGATTGTATTGGAAAGCTGAGCACACAGTTTGACTGGAATGAAAGAGGGGAGTGATTGGAAATTTGGTGCAATTGGAGAGGTAACAGACGTTTGTGATTCATTGGGTTGCTGAAGAAAATTGAAGAGATCAGATGAGTTGTGTTGGTCGTGATGTGTCTATTACCCATCAGGATAATGAGAAAGTAACTCCTGTTTCTTCACTGAGAAACTGGTGCAGTGTTCGGAGCTGATAGGGGCTTTTGTTATGGACTCTGATCCCTTACTTCCACATGCAATTCATGCATTCAGAAGACATTCAGATGTTTGCCATGGAAGTACTGTTCTTTTGCACAGAGAGAACTGCACAACAGAACCGTCCCAAAGTACTCAATGAATCTAGGGAAAGATACAATTTTCAAAATTTGCTACAGTTTGCTACAGTTTTGAGATTGCTGCACAACCAATGCACAATAAAAACCAGTACAAACGGTCAGGTTCTGTTTATTTTTGTTCACACATAACATATGTTTGCCTCGGGTTTGGGTTTAAAAATGATGTTAAAAAAATCTCAATTTTTTAAGTAACTTGTTTTGTTCATGGGCTTCAATCTCCTGTGCAGACCTCTGACTCAGACTGCAGGAAATGACTTATTTATTATAAATGTATTCTTTCTCTGTCTCTCTTTCTTTCTCCATCAATCCCTCGTGTATCATAATGTCAGTGAAATGCTAAAACACCAGCAGTAGACATGATTGATGCCTGATCTAGATTCTTCCCATTTTGGTTCCATCCACCACGAGAACTTTATTAGAACAAGAACCGCCTAGAGCAGCTCAGTCCCCAAACGTTCACATCAGCACACATCAACCAAAGAGTTCTGGACTCCTGCAGATGGAGTCAATGTGAAACAGACAGGTACTCCTGCAGAGCAGATGAAAAGGAGGGCAATATAACACACAGAGGCAGCAAGCTTCTGCTTTGAACCTGGTCCGTCTATAGCAGCCGACATCAGGCCTAAAGCAATGCAACAGTCCCGCAATAACAAGCTCCAATATACGCTGCAGTAACACACAGTGTGGAGTGTCTAAATGTGGTTTACTCAACACAAAATGTGGAAGCAATTAAAACGTGTCATTTTGATGTTAAAAACGGATCATTCAGGTATTTTAGGAGCAGGAAGTGGTTCAATTATGAACACGCTTTGTCTTCGCTAACATCTGTTGCCTTGTTAAAGATAAAATAATAAATGCTCATGCATAAACAATAGCTGGGTGCATTCAGATTCAAATGAATAGTCTGTTTGAAAATGCACAATGAGTACAGCTGGCAGGAGACCTGAGAGCTACTAGGGAACAGGTTAGAGCTGTACTTGGGTAAGACCACTGATACCCTGACCATGAGTAAACAAGTGGCGGGATAAAAAAACTGAATAAGACAGCATTTCAGCAGGGATATACTGTAAAAAAAGCATATAGTTTACAGTGAGCAACAGTAAAAGTCAATGTGTAGGTTCGTAATTGGTACAAAATAGATTTAGGTGTGTTGGTATACAAACATTACAAATTTTATGAGTAAAGTATATGGTATATTTATATGGTATAAAAAATATATGGTTATGAAATGTAAAATACACTGTAAAGGCAGAAATGTCCTCCTGTAATGCAGCGAACATTATTTTACTGTAAATTTCTGGTAACAGGAGCTTTTACAGTGCAGTGCTCTAACTATCTACAGCTTTGTTAAGCTTGAATGGAGGCTTACGATTACATGATAAAACTCATTACACAACACTCTGTGTGTAAATATTAAGAGTTAAGCATATTTTTAATATATGAAACCTGATCATGCCTCTCATGAATGAAAGAACAAGGCTGTTCAAACACAAACAAGCTTTTAAATAAAGAGAAGAGAATTAGAGAGATCATATCCCAGCTGGAGTCAAAATGAGAAACTTTTAGTAATGGGTTTCGTTATAAGGTTTGTGATGTAATCATAAGTGGCAAGTGGATTTAAAGTGTGACAAACCCTTTAGCCATTAAGACTCTCTAATTGTCATGGTAATGATTAAGGCTTTAACACAACACTGAGAGTGTATTTGAGAAAGCTCAAGGTAAATGAGGATGTTGTCACAGGTCATACGAATTGGTCGTACTCTCTGCATTACTCTCTCTCTCTCTTTTATTTTGCTGTAAATATAAACACAGCTTTCATCATTGACATGGACAAAATAATGCTCAATAAGAAAGACATCTGTACTCATCTTTTGAATTACATCATAAGAGAAATGTTCTAATTCTCGCTGCTTTTTGACAATGAAAAATCCACAACTCTCCCAAAACATGAGACAAAGTTTAGATAAGACATTAGAATAGACATTTCTCTCAGTGTTCTGAGAGCACCAATCACACAACACCATTTCTCTCAGTGTTCTGAGAGCAATTTCACGTAACTGTCAAGAAAACATTATGCTTTAAACGATTTTTTAAAAGTAAAGGATGACTTAAGGTTGTCGTCAATGTGATGGATATCTCTTCATATCTACACGGGGGACATTTTGTACGGCTGTGCAGATAAAGTCACTTTTTAAGAAGGAGAGCGCAACAAGACTTTTCGTGCCATTTATCAACAAAACACAAGCACAAGACCTGCAGGGACACTGAAAAGTAAACAGCGCAATCATGCAAAGAATTGCATTAAAGTGAGTTAAACGATCATTTAGCTGGTTTATATACAGGCTTATTGCAGCTTCATGCTGTTGCTACGCTTGCCTGAGGCTCTGTGCAAATGACATTAATAGGAATCACTGGGGCTAAATGTGATGTGTTTGGCCTCGGTCCAGCAGTTTGATCCACTCGTGATTCCTTCAGTCCAATCTCTCTTGGGGGAGAGAGGAATGAGATTTGTACCGTCTGATGTGCGAGGTTAAGTGTTACTGTCACACTTGGTCACGCTTGGGTTAGCAGAGGATACAGTGGAAAAGAAACTGACCTGCTCAAACCGAGCCTCATTCTCGCAGTTTTCCAGCACCCGCGAGAAGAAGGAGAGACCTACGGGAGAACAAGGTTAAAGGTCAAAGATGTGGTTTAGCAAAGCATCAGATCGATCGGCATGAGTAAGACTGTTTTGGTTTGAATAAATCATAATAACAGTGCCGTTTATATAACAGAAATCACATTGTAGCTGGTGCTGTTTTTAATGCTAATGAAACAGATCTAAATATATATAAAATATCTTTATCACAAATATCTTTTACATTAATTATACAATGTATAATATGCAAATCATTAAGCACTTATCATGCTGCCATTTAAATAAAAGGTACATTTTTCTGTTGGCCGTATTGTAAAATAATTATGTGGGCAAGACAGTTAAATAAGGATTAAACAACAATGGTTATCAAGCCCACAGACCACCACACAGACATTCAATCTTTTAGCAATGGAAGCTTCCACCATAAGCCGGTGGTCCAGCTGTTGATCCTACATATGAGGGAAATTAAAGACCCTTTACATTTACTCTGACCAAAGGGACCTGTCTATAAATAACACCAACCAATAATAACAGCTTGTTTAAGCCCCTAATGGTGTGTGTCAGTGTACATGAACTAAGCAAACATTAACTGACAACAGAAATGTTTACAGACCAACTCATGTACACATACACACTCATATAAACCTGAGGATAATTCATTTCAACAAATGGTTTTTGACTGAGGCAAAGTTATTCCCCAATGCATAATGATTGCGTAATTGCATAATTGCAGATGCATAATTCTAATGATAAAACAGGTTAAAAGACACAAGCAGCAGATATTGCTGGTAACGGTGGATTAGAACACAGACACAGGTTTGAATACATCACAAACTTCAGATGTAACTGCAGAATATGGACTCAAAGTAAAAGAACAAAGAGCATGTAATCTTCAGAGGAGAGTTCAATTATACATATTAAAGCCTGAGTGAAGAAAGAACAAAATGAGAAACCAAAAAGTTTAATCAAGTTCACAACCTAGATTTAGGAAAACCTTTTTTATAGAAGTCAAAATCAGATTACAGGAAAAAAGAAGATTTAATACGACACAGAAAGTGGGAAGCAAAGAATCTTGAACAGTATTTTCAAATAATCATAAGAGGTCAGAATTCAAGTCATTAAAATGTGATTCTGCTTCGTAATTTCCATTTTTCATTACTTTTTTCTGTCTAAATTGTTACTATTTTTATATTACTTTTGTATTCTATCACTGCTGAATATTTCGTGCTAGAATATCGTATGGGACATTGTACTGAGACACAGTCTGAGACACACGATCGAAGTTATGCAACTCACAGAGAACCAAGACACAATCTCAGTAGAGCTGGTGTTTCCTGAAAACCCTTCCCCTCCAGACAGCCCAGATAACTGCAGTGAGGCTGGTGGAGATAAGACCACAGCCAATATGAGAGGGAAGGAAATGGTGGCAGGGCTGAAATTCATTGACTTCAAAAAAAGGAGCAAAAAATTACGGAAGAACATGGAGTCAAAATAACTCCAGTTAAGTAAAAACCAGACCATCACAACACTGTCTTGTTTCAAACTGAATTTTATTATAATTTCTGTCTTTAAATATTTGAATTAGGCTCTCATTACAGGATCACTTAATGCTTATTGGTAACAGTAATAAAATGATTGTTATTAATACTGGAAGATGGTTATTCTTTTGATCAAGTAACCAGAAATAACAGCTTTCTAACAGCTGATGAAATGCTTGTCCCATGTCATTTCTGTTTATTCTGTTTTATGTTCAAGAAACTCCACAGTGTGTGTGTGTGTGTGTGTGTGTGTGTGTGTCACTCTTTCAAACAATAACACACAGCATTTAATAAAAAGAAAAAGATTGTGTCTGATGAACACTGCAGCAACTGTCCAAGGTGCTGAAATACAAATAAAGCTGAAAATGAGGGAAACGAGACAATGACTTTTGCCAACACATTTCCGGCCTCATTATTAACATATTACACAAACGTACAGCTCAGTGCTTCTAATAAAAATAGAAAACAATTTCCAATTCTGCAGGACATTTCACAGATGGAAATTTGTAAAAGAAGTCCTAGGAAAAAAACACGACCAAATTGGCTCATTATTTTCCGTTTATGCTGTTTATTGTTATTTATTTGCTTGTTTGTACTTCTGGGGACATTTAATAGACTGAAAACAGCAAGAGTGTGTGAGTGAGTTGTGTATTCATTTTATTACTTGACTACAACTTTGTACAGAATAAATTACATAACAGTCCACCACACTGTACTGCAGCTCTTATCTAAGAGTCTAGACTAGTTGATGTCCACTGAAAGCCTCTGTCACCAAGAGTCTGTGTTTTAAACAAGCTCATTCTTCTTAACTAGGAAATTGAAAAAGCTGGCAGCTCGGGTGTCTATAAACCAGCATGGGCGTTTTCATCATCTAAAGAGGAAAATCCTCATTATTGTGCAATAAAGACGCGAGCTTAAGAATGAAAATCATTTCTACAACTTTTCTGCAGAACTTACGCACAACTGCAGAGCGCATCACATTCACGAAAAGACAAAAGGATTTAAAACGTACTTACAGTATATATTACCAAAACTCACAGACATACATACATACAAACCCATTCACTGGCAAATGAGAAAGTATTGCGCTATACCTCTGAAAGTGACTTTGGCAATTCGGTCCCCTTTCCCACGAAGCTCAGTGACCGTCTTCAAAAAAACGACTAAAGCCATTTCAACTTTCACAAAAACCGCAGATTAATTAAAAACGTTTCATCGTGAAGATCTCTGATGTATCTTAACCAGGGCTGCGCAACTTCTTACAAAACCATGTCTCAGATCGTTTTATGCGTTGGGAAAAATCTTGTCATTTCACATGCAGCATCCTCTGTGCGCAAAACACATAAAAGAGTTGTTAATAATTCATAAGGTTTCAGTTTGTCCAGCTTTACTGTGCGCACATGCACACGCGTCAGATCCGCTCCGAGTCTCTCCGCTACGCGCCTCGCCGCTCAATACGAGGCGCAATGTGATGAGGAATGAAACCAGGAGGGGGCGGTCGCACACAGTTAAACTATTTCTCAGGGGCGGATTCAGAGTAAGAAATCAAAAGCCTACAACGTCTAACAATGTTCTTACAGTGATTAATTGTTATTCTAGGCAAAGGGATCAATGGCACAATCAATATCGATCAATAATCGCCATATTACCACGCGACAGATAAAAACCATTGAGATGTGGTTGCCAAGCAACCTTGTGTTGTCTCATCAGGTCAGTTTAAAGCTGCGCTACACTGTAACACCTCGGCTGATATTTGTGGTATCCTTGGACCATGGATTACTTAGGAAAGGGGACCCTCGTTACGCATAACAACACAACATATATCCCACCGTCTCTGATGCCCGGGTAACAACACCAAATCTATAATAAAATACATACGATCTTTGTTTCTGTGTGCATTAAAAGAATGAACTTATACTTATACGAACTTATATAATGAACGTATACTTATTGCTGAACTGCTTTAAGGTATTGCGGACATGTCCCAGCTACAAAATTCATGTATGGAGAAACATACGGCAGTTCAACCCTAAAACACTTCCAAAACGTGCGATCTGACACCATGGCCTCAAGCAAAAGTCATTACTATACAGGTGGCGTGTGTGTGACGACCCTGCGCTCCCATATGCACACGGATCCCCCCATCACGCCCTACTGGGTCCGGTACAACATTGACTTTAAAAGGCACAAGGAGATCAAAGACTTTAACATGGTAAGTGTGAGCACTTGGAAGTGACGTTAGCTTATGATAGTTTGCTGAATTAATGTCTTACAGACGGCAGTGACAAGAAACAGTGATGCTTTATAGAGCACAGTAGATAAAGAGAGCAGGAATATTACATCATGGTGTATATGCGGTTTGCCCTTAAACAAAACTGCTTCTTTTTCCCCTAGTTGTCAATAAAGCACCGGGAAAATTACAAAGATAAGACAGGAACTGTGCCGTCTGTCAATTACTTTGTCATACCAGTGAGGGAACCGGATAACAGCCCTCCAGAGCCAGTGTAAGAAGTGTATGTGCACTGAGACATCAAATCTAACACTGATTTTGTTCTTGGTATTTTTGTTTAGAACTTCACTGAGGTTTTTCCGACTGTGTACTTTCTCTGAATTATTGTGTCTGACTTATTGCATTATTTAAAGAACGCATTACCCATTCTGCTATATTAAGTAGAAAATCTTTTAATTGATTATGTTTGCTCTGATTGCTCCGCATTACTGTATCTTTATTGTAAATGCTGTTTATAAGTGCATAACCAGGAATGTGCAATACGCATCTTTAGTTTATGCTTTAGTTATTGGTATAGTACAGGTAATGGTTCTCTCTCTTCAGTAACGCAGGGCTCACACAGAGCTAATTGCTTCTCACTGTTATGGTCCCATGAGACAGTAAGAGACCATGACTGTCCAGTGATTATTTGTGGGAGTCTTATTTGCTGATGCAGTATTCAGGGTTAACTGTGCTTGGAGCTCTGCTGTCTCTGGGGTGTTGTGTTTACATTGAGCTGCAGGGTAGCTTCTAAAGTCATGAATAATTTATGTGTGTAAAACCTTTTTCCTTTCTTTTTCTATCTCGTCCAAGTAGAGCGTATGTTGGATCTGCATAAATACTACTGATGTCTTCCAAGCTGACAAAATCTCTGGGAATCTACTGTACCAGGATCAGGGCGACCTCCAGGGGCCGCTAATTACAAACTTACTGTATTACAGAAAATAAAAAATGACAACAGATACTTTCCTTTCACTCATTTCTGTTTATGGTTACATACATAATACACACATAACTTACATAAATACATAATTAAGTTAGTTGCTTATTTTCATGGGACAGGCATATCACTTTTTCCCCAATTAAACTAATCAGCTTTTTATCTTACATTTACGAAAGCCACTTACAGTGCACGTTATACATATTATCAGTGTGCGTGTTCCCCGGGAATTGAACCCACAACATTTGCGCTCCTAACGCAATGCTCTACCAAGCTACAGGAACGCATAGATGATCACAATACACGTGTATATCCATAGATAATTTTCTGCTAATGTAACACACTTACATACAACAGCGTTGGACGATGACCTACATTCACTTTATAAATAATGTATTGTGGAGGGGTGTGTGCGCAGAGGCAGAACCTACAACAGCTTAAAGAATTTTACGCATTTTGCTCTGTATTGCCACACAGTCGAAATGTAGACGACATGTCATGATCGAAATCACTTTGGCTCAGAATTACACGAGAAAATAAGCATATTACTTTGCTGACCAAAACTGCTATTTGTTGTTCTGTTGTAGTTGTTTTCTCAGAAACACTGTTTAAGATATGTGCGTACTTTTTGAGAAATGAAACAAGAAGACTTTTCTCGGACTATACGCCCAGAACAGAATCTGCATTTATTTTATAGCTCATTCAATCCGTTTGTTGTCTGGCCTATAGTGTCTCCAAATTACGCGCATGCACTTGAGATTAATAAACAATCCTTATAATAATAATTGTCAGTTATCATCTTTATCTCAAACATAAGGGTGCATTTCTAGAAAATGCGTATCGTTTTTATTGTCGTTTTAACTGGACTACTATGA
The DNA here is from genome assembly GCA_036877625.1 of Ambastaia sidthimunki. Lineage (NCBI taxonomy): Eukaryota > Metazoa > Chordata > Actinopteri > Cypriniformes > Botiidae > Ambastaia > Ambastaia sidthimunki. Next base: position 9,496 of record JAZGTK010000377.1, read on the forward strand.
TTTATGTATCAACAAAAGCGCAGAACGAGGTTGCGTAAACAGCTAAAAATGAACAGCATGATGAACGAGTTGTAAATCAGAGGGCGCATGTTGTTTCCAAACACTTTCCATCGCCTTGTTCTGCAAATATTTGGGCAGTTCCAAGTCCCATGTGTGCCCGGAAGAGGGAGACAACGTCTGGGTAAGAGCGCGCAGACTGACGGTAAGAACGGGAACCGAAGCATCCGAGCATCCCACAACCTTCCGTCCCTCAGTGTAACGGATCACGGTATTACTGAAGCACAATTCGCAATGTCTCCCTCCCGGGCACGGGCTTTTCTCGGGCTCCTGATCACAGTCTGCACCCAGAGCCCACTACTGTCGGGTAGGTGAATATTTTTATCTCAGGTATAAATAATAGTTGTGGCTTTGATTTAAATCGGTTTGTGCATTTATGAGAGTTTTCTTTAAGTTTTATTTTAACCCAACATTCGTTAAATATATAATGTGGTTGCATCTGGCTGTGCTCTTGTACTGGAAAAAGTAAAAATGAATAAATGTTTATTTTCAATAGTTTGAGATAGACCACCTGCGTGTTTGTGAACCTGTAGGTCTGAGTCATGTTATTTTATCATTATGTTCAGTTTGCTGGGAAATTGCTTAACAAAGTGCTTAACATTTATCAACATTTTTGGAGTTAATATTTCTCAAATCAACTGAGCGGTGAAGCTGTGATTGGACAGCTGATTATTGGCAGGTGCATAAAACGTGTGTATTTGCTTTTCTTACATATTAATCTTTTTCGTTTTTAAAGATCAAATATTACAGATCCAAATATCAAACTTTGAAATGACTAGTTACTACTTCAAATACCTTCCTTTGACCTTCCTTAAAACTGAACAGTCAACACTGAGCCAAAAGTATGATCTAAACTGAATGAGACAAACACATTCTCAGTGGCCCGATTCGTGACCCTGGAGTGTGTTGGCATCAGGGTGTAAGAAGGTGTGTTTTCCCAACAAATGTCCTGCTTTATAAATTGTTCCAGTGAGGAAATTTATTTGTTTCAGACTTTGAAGGGTTTTGTTTGGAACATGGTTAAGAAACATTGCTGATTTCAAAATCAATATCTATCAATCTAAAAGGGAGTGACCACAGCAACCATATGTCACATTTGCGCACAAATGTGGAAACCGATAGCCCTCAAGTCAAGACACTTCTGGTGAAAGCTAATTATTTGTCCAACTTTGGTTTGCAATGTTATAATAATAGTTTGTGACCATGGCTTGACATTTATGAGCGTAACAGAATAAACCAGCCTTATAACCCAAGTCCTCAGTTCTTGGCTATGATCAAAATATGTCAGACAGACAGACAGACAGATCAGACAGAGATGATTACTCCCAACTTTACGTATAATATAATATTTCCAGGAAGATTAACTGTACAGTATACAAACTATAATTGCAGTCCAAGCAAGTGTTTTATGAAATTAGTGCCAGGACAGGAACTAGACTTAACCTCTTTAAAAGGTCAAGAGGGAGTATAACCATAGCACAGATGTTTAAAACATCCTTATTCCTCCAGTTCTTGAAATCATTTTCAGACACGTTTATCTGTCTTTCTCTCTCTTTATTCCTCTTTGCCTCTCCCTGTTCCTCCAAAATCTGAGGGGAAAGCAGTGGAGCACAGGAATCTTGGATGAGGAAAGTAGCAGCTAAATCTTATACTGAGCTGCATTAGCTGCCACGTTACAATGGGCCTTTTTTATTTCTCTTTGCTCTCACTTGCCTTTTTCTCTGTTTTGCAAATGTTCTTTTTATGAGGTCACCCAGTGCAGCCTGGGACTGCCATCAGCAGCTGCATATTCTCCTTTCCTCTCCACCTCTCCTTTCTTCTCCTCTTAACCTCTTTTTTCCTCTCCACCTCTCCTTTCTTCTCCTCTTAACCTCTTTTCTCCTCTCCACCTCATCCTTCTCCTTTTCACCTCTCCACTCTCTTCCTCTTCTCCTCTTTACCTTTCTACCCTTCCTCCTTTCCATCTTGCTCCTCGTCTCCTCTCCACCTCGTCATTTTTCTCCTTTTCACCCTGCTACTCTTTTCTTCTCCCCACCTCTTCTCTCTTTTCCACCTTGCTCCTCAGTTCTCCTCTCCACCTCTCTTTTCCTCTCTACCTCGCTCTTCTCTTCTCTTTCCACCTTTTGCATCTTTTTACTTTTCTTTTTTTCTTATTCTCAATTTCTCTTACCTTATCTACACCTAATTTCTCATCTCTTCTCCCCTCCACCTCTCTTCTCCCCTCCTCCTGTAACAAAACATGATGCATTTACCACAATTACAACCCAATGCCACCTGTGCCTTGAGTAATGGTGCAGGGCATGCTAGAAACAGTAAAGCTTTGCTGATGTAAAAAAAGCACTTATGCAGAATGCTGAGACTCTTAATGGTGCCCAACTACAGCTTCCAAATCATTCCAGACATGTGTTTGACAGATAAAAGATCTATTGGAAAGAACGAGGATTAGGGTTTTGTTCCACAAACCTGCACTTTAACATCACGTCTGCTGTAATTCCGGTAAAAAATTAGCTTGGGCTGTCAGGCTTGATCTCTGCCAAAGAGAGAGGGAGAGAAAGAGAGGTGTACAAAATGAGAAAAGTCATGCCCCAACCAGCTACTGGAATTTAATCTCACAGATTTTCACCAAGGAATTTGTAGAAAGTCTTTGATTGACATTTTCATGGTTTTAAGATTGGCTGAAGGGTTTAAAGACTCGGCCTGTGTGTGTGTACAGTGTCGGCATGTAGTTGGCACAAGGCACATACTTAACCTGTCATTTAAAAGGCTGGGCAAAGTCTATCATCAGCTGCTGCTGGTGGAGTTAAAACTACAGCTTGTTTTATACTGAATGTATGGAATGAACTATGCTGTTTATTGTTGGCACACACTTCTAGGTGAGACCCATTTTGCTTAAACACCTGAAATTAAGTGTGTCTCCAACTTTGATTTGAAATTCCCATATTTATCTGCTACAAATTATAGTAGTTTGGAAATCTGCTACTTATCTCTAAACAGTATAATTAGTGTCAGGTACAAAGAGGGCTGTTGTTATAGCCCAACCCACTACTGGGTGGCTTGTAAAACTAACAGAACATGGACTTTTAAAATTTGGAACATGAATTTATTGTGGTAATCAAATTTACGTTCCCTCAGGAGGGTGATGTTCGGTAATGATGTCACCCGTTGTTAGATTCTAATTAGTTAAACTGGTGGTTAAAACTCACTGTTTCTCTCCAGTCCCAACACTCCATCTCTCTACCTAAGATGCTTATTGCATGTGTATTAAATGTTGTTAATTCACCTAAATGACCTCAAGTTTGTTGACATTCTTCATTGACAAAATAGTGTCAGAAAGGCAGGTGCTTGCCCTGAGGAATTTTCCATGCGTCCTTATTAAAAAAAAACATTAACGTGACTGACAAAAGAACCTCAGGGCTTTTACTTTCACACTCCTAATAAACACCACAAGATAACCTTCAGCACATGAAAGCTACAGAAAAACAGTCACGCACTATTACAGCAGGACTCAAGGCAAATATCTTGCACATAAAATACAGAGATAACAAATTGTATTTGCTCTGAACTCCTATATAGTTTACATAAAACTCTACAAAATGACAGCAGAATTATCACTACAGCAGCTCTGTCTAAATGATGTCCACTCTGTAGATCGTGATGCTGGAACCTCGGTTAGTTCTCTAAAATCTCTATTTTAAGTTTAAGATTTACATCTAATGTTTTACAAGCCTTGATTTAATCAGAATATGGACCGCCCTACATCATAAATTTTAATACAAGCCAAGTCACAGACTGAGGTTTGATGTTTCTGTGATGTGTGTGTGTAAGTTGCGGTAATTGCGTCGGAGTGTGTGATGTGGTTCCAGATTATGCGCAGAGATGTTCTTCTGCCAATATTACATTATGAAGCAGTGACCGAGAGCCATACGACCGAGCGTATACTCACATAAACGATAAGATTGATATCCCTCACCAGGCCTGTTTCCAGAATCATGCTGCTGTACAGTAAACAGGCACAGTGATGAGAGATGTGATCACTTCAGCTCTATGCAGGGTTACAAAAACAGCCTGAGCACACTTACAGATCTTCACACTGAGTTTTCTGTTTGATAAACTGATGGAGCTGTAGTCCTCATGATTCTTGCCAATTTAAAAAGAACTTTTTTATGAAGAATGTTCCAGACACCTCACAGACATCAAAAGTTCACTTATAGTTCTTGCGACATGTAGTGTCAACCCCAACGTTTATGTGCCTTCTACAATGTTTTGTTTTTCCTTAATACGTGGCTGTTTGTAATACTTGATTTGGATTGGTCAATTCATCCTGCGGCTTTCTGTGGTCAAATGTTTTTGTATAATAACCGCTAAACTGTATAATTCACTTTTGTTACAGAGAATGTTCTACACAGCGGTGCCAGTTTGCCATGCCTCTTACGACCCTTCTCTCATAATAAAATAACATAATAAACCCAAATCAATAAAAACATGATACGCAAAGACGGCCATTATCACAAAAATAAATGCCTTTAGGGCAAAACACCCTCTCTGTTTTTATTTTATGTACCCACTGAACAAAAAATACATAGACATGAAAAACTGATTAGAGTTGAGATGATTTTACTATGAGAAAAAGCCGTAGGCTGGAGGGTAATTTGAGACACAAAATGGCACACAAACTAGGACAGCTATGTCGGAAACTAGTTGCCTGGATCAGATACGGTCCAATAGCAGTTTGTACAATAGGGGAATGTTCAGTTAATATGCACAAATTAGTAACTGTCCTCTTATAGAAAATAATTTACCAGACACTTACTACAACGTGACTGACAGGTGATATTTGACAGGTTCTAAGCCACTACCACCACGAAATGTGAAACTGACATCAGTGGATAAGGGGTTAAAGGTCACATGGGATCCACCCAGTGAGCTAGACGGGCAGCCGGTAGATAGCTACAGCATCGGCTACGGAAAGTCTATGAAGTCGCTACGCTTCGTCACCGTAGACAAAGAAAGACGGTCGGAGATACTAGAGGACGTAGGTAAGAACATATCATTAATTCTGTCAATAAATAGCTGGAGACTCACACCTGACCACTGCGTCAGGCGTCTCAGCCTGGTTCTCTCATGCGCATGTTGTGTTGTTTTAGAGCCTGGAGTCCTGCATTTTCTCAAGATGAGTGCAGAGAATAAGGACGGGATGAGTAAACCTGTCTACAGGGCAGAGACTCCAGGAGGTGTGTGACTGCCTGTGTGTGCAGAGAGAGAACTGCACGTTTCTTTATAACTATCTGTGACACTTTTTCACTGTTTTGCACTATTGTACGAATGTGCCATTTTTTTTCAAAAACAGAAAGCAACATTCGTTCGATACTATTCATGCCAATACCGTGTGTCATCAAATGTGTAAATGTATACTTGTATAAGCCTTATTCATTTGAGTTATACAGATCCTAGGGGAGCCGAGTTGAATCATTTTAGGCCTGTTACATGGAAAGCATTTATTACTTTAAGAGTCTCTCTGCTTATTGTTCTTTTCACAATATTAATCCAGACTGGATGGCTAACACACACACTCATGCTTAGACTAAGGAGGATATAGAGTTGTTTCTGTTTTTCAAATAACTCCATTCGCTGTTGGCATCTGGAGCAATCAAGCTCCCCAAAGATGGAGCATTTATGTGGCCAGTCCTTGTTTTTGTATCCAACCCAGAGCTCAAGTCCAGAGCCTTAAGCTTTGTGTTGTGGTAGCCAGTCACTCGTCCAACGCACGCCACATAAATTTTTTCACATAAATTTTTTTCAGTACGTCCTTGTTCGTCTCCAACAAACAGGATCTGGGCATATTGCTGCATGTCCCAAAACACTTTCCCAAAACATCTGTCATAATTGAAAAGTACATTAATAATCCTGCAAACAGATCGTAAATGTGCTTGGCTAAGGATGAGTTTAGCAGTACTAAATATATCTACTGTTCTAGCTCCCTGTTTTTAAGATAGCTTGTTTTTTGATTACTTAAAGCTGTAATCCGCAACGTTTTGGGGATAAAATGAACAAGAATCAGTTATTGAGAAAGAAAATGACAGATCAGTGTACAACCCATTTTTCTTTAGCCCAATTCCCAATAGCAATTTTATAATAGTGATTTATAATGTTAACTGTCTGGTCCGATTTCCTGGGAAATGATGTTTGACAAAAGTAACCTGCAATTTTATGTTTCAAACAGAGATGGCAGTAGAGAGGGAAAAGTCACGGATTGCAGCTTTAATGTGAAAATTACACTGCTTATAAGAGCTGAAATGAACCTTTTTCCTGATTCTTTTTCTGCAGGGGGAGAGTGGGTGAAACTGGATGGATTTGCAGTCGATCCTTTTAACAGATCTTCTCCAGGTATGCCCTCCATTCACCTTTGCGGTAGCCTGTGACTGATGTGTGCAACAATTTTAGTTAAAGTATGAAGTGAACATTTTTAAAGCTTCCAGGCTATTCTGTACAATAATGGAAAATGACAGATTTGGGATATTCAAGTTTATTAAAAAAACATCTAAATTTTACTCCCTGGAGAAGGTTGTAAATTTGGAGTCAGGTTTGCATGCCAAAAACCTTTGATACCCCAATTTCCAGGAAGGACAGTGGCAGTTTGGCAGTTGTAAATTTGTTGAATCAAATCTTTTACTTCTGTTCTTTATGAATCCACCGAGTCTGTCTGAAGCCAAATTTGTACATTTGATCCCTCCAAATGAAACAAGCAGGAATCCCATATTTGAACCAAATGAAGATTTTTACCTTTCATAATGTCAGAAGTAAAAATACATAAAATGAAGAATCCCACAGACGCTACTAGCGAAAGAGCTTCTATTTTACATTTATCTGTTTAAAAATGTTAATTAAAAAATTTAACAAGCATAACCATTACAGTGAAAAGTTAAATTAGTTCAAGTAACATGACTATCAGAATTGTTTGGCTTTATAGACTGAACTGTGTGTTCTTCTGACAGTTCATACAAAAAAATTAATACATTAATTAAAAATGTGTCAATTTGGGTTCTAGAAACAGTGCACAAACTTAAATGTTCCTCATTAATTTTACATAACTTTTACATTTTTTACTTTTTTTAAAATCCTAAAACTTTTCATTTGGTCCAAAGTTCACATTTGATTTTAAATCAAAGCTTTTAAAAGTGGTCCCTTTTCACAAGCAAATCACACATGCACAAAAGTTTTGGTACTAGAAATGTTTAACAATGCACAGAATGTGGGTAAGTGGATTATTTTGGACATAGGAAAACTGTATCTGATTGTTGACACTTCCTTGCCATTGACAAAGTTGCCATTTCATTCTCTTGTTTTTCCCATAATGCTGTCCAGGCCCTGTTTGTCAGTTGCTAGCTTTTGTCATGATGTTACCATAGCGTCGCTCTTGCCTTGCCACTGGATTAACGAGAAACATATGCATCATGTCATGCTGTCATGTAATCGTGATGTGGCAAGAATGTGGCAGGAAGAGCTCAATTCTGTTTCACAGCCACCATTGTTGTGCTATAATCCCTTTGTCACCATGTTGGCAGTGGAAACAAATGGGATTGAACACTGAGAACGAGACCACATGCAGCCCAGCTGAGTGCGCACACATGGACTCTGGTAACTCCAGTGATCTGATCTGCTGATCTGGAACCTGGATCTTGTTATCACATCCAAAACCTCCCACAAAGATGGAGGATATTCATGAAATCAGCGCAAAGATCAGCAGGGAGAGCAAAGTGGCATCCTACACCAGGGATATGATCGTAGTGAGATCAATGTAATACTGCAAAGTAAACAATGAGAGGGGATAAGTTTGAAAATGAACTTCTATGATTCAAGGCCGGTGATATGTGAGACTGGCTCAGCTGTGTTGGCTGGACTCTTTGAAAGCGAAGTGGGAATAAGTGTCTGTTTGTGTGTACAGAGGAAAAGGAGTTGCTGTTACTGTCATTTCGATTCATTCTGAGATCTGACACTTCGTATTAATTTAAGGTTTAATTCTGTTGGCAATGCTGAAGTAAATCGAAGGATGCCAGAGCAAAGTTAGTCCTTAAGCAAGTATGCAAGATTTGCACTTGGCCAAAACAAGCACCAACAAGGCTAAACAGCTATAGCTTCTCCTTGCTTCTACTTTCAATATCTCTCATTCAACCCCACTATCATTCAATGACCCAAAGTGACATAATTAAACAATGTTCATTTAAAAATATCAGTATAGTCACCCTTTAAGACAATTTCAAAACACTAAATGAACCATCTTCCATCTTTTTATGGAAGAGATGCTTGTTGGCTAGAAAATAAACTCACATCAATGCTTAACTGGTTACATTAAAATTATAATCCTTACAGTCTTTCATCACCATATGTAAAATTACACATTTAAACTCATAGACTAAATTTCCAGATTTGCAGGGTAAGCGATCTTTTCCAGAAACCTTTTTTGTTGGCTGAAAATCTCCTCACATCCTGATAGCATCACTAAGCAAAGCAGTATAACTGTATGCGTATATCTTTTGTGGAACGCACCGGACCATAAAATGTTTGTCCAGAGGTATACAACATTATTAAGCAGCCACGATTGCTCTGTTATGTGAGATATGATGGTGTTTATTAGTTGTTGACGTGACCTTGCGAGGTTTTTCAATGGCGGCCATCACAATTTCACTGTAAAAATGCCTGTTTTATCAGAAAGACTTTTTAATGGCACTCTTGTTAAAGTATCACAATCACACTTTAAAATACACACAGACTCTAATGAGAAGTTTAACTGCGAGTGGTCATCTGAGAATGATTAGAGGAAGAGGAAAAGAGAGAGAGAGATAGAGAGAGACTGTGTTTCATTATTCTCTAAAGGATACAGTTCTTCACACCAGAGAGACAGGAGAAGAGAGGTGGAGAGAGACGCATGTGAAGCAGTGTGTGAAGAAAGAGGAAGACTGTCTGACTCGCCTGCCAACTTCTGTCTGATGGGGATTACAGTAAAGAAATGAGAGAGAGGATATGAGCACATGACTGTAAACTCTGTGGCCCTGAGTAGCTGAACTCACATTAGCCGCTATCTCCACGCGGTCAGTGAATACTACCACAATGTTGTTTTTGTTTAAGGTTGTTTTGACACGTGGTTTGATTCCTCCCTCAGCAGGTGTATTTCCACCTCTTTTGGATTCATTATCACTGTGGCTCACTTGTAAAAAAAAAAAAACACACTTTCACACCAAGCAAACAAAACCAAACTCAGACTTTTTGGGTCTGCAACAAAAGCTGTAGCATAACAGCCCCCGAAGTGTCTTTGTAATTTCTATTGTTATTTCTGGTGTTTTTATGAGGCATTGCGAACATTATCCCTCCCCAGACTAAATTTAATAAACGTGGTACAATCACAATGAGGTCATTTCTATTAAAAATTGTAACAGTTGTTTTTTGCGATCTCACAAATTAAGCTCCAATGCCAACATTATTCTCTCTCATTTGTTCTGTCTTTCATTAGGTAAAATGGTGTCTATAACGTCATCACAGATAAACCCACGGCCCCCAGCTCAGAACACAGCACAGAGGGCTCCTCAGTCTTCATCAGGACCAGAACCCCCTCACCAAAGAGGGCACCTTCCTCCCCGGCCCCAAAACAAACAGCGAGTGGACCTGAGTCGGCACCAAGCAGACCAGCGAAATGCTAACAAGCCCAAACTAGGTGAGGACATAAATCACTTTCTCCAGCTGGAGGTGGCTAATTATTAAATATTAATCAACCATTTATTTTACAGATATTGTAAACTGTTTTTACTCTTTATGCATATGCCTTTTAAATCTGCTTTTCATTATATCCCAGCTAACAGAAATGTTCTCAGAACATTGGCTAATGTTCTCTAAAATTTCTCTCAAGGTTCTGTCAAAGTTATCAATAATTCTTGCAGAATTGATAGTAGTGTTTCTTTAATGTTATACATCATATATATTAAAAACATTATATTATATTAAATAGTGAAAAAAAAAAACACAAAAGAATTAAAAAATGTTTTGATCCCAGAACTTTCAAAACTACCTTTTTAACATTTTTGTTACTTAATGGAAACATTAAAGAAATGTTCTTAAAACCTAAAATTGTTAGCTGGGATGTAAGCAAAGCTGAGATGCATGTCTTCAGTGTGTCCCATAGAGGGTAATGTGTAATGAAACATGGCCGTATCTGGTATCCCCCCTCTGTTCATAGCGTCCGAGTCCGTCTATGTGGTATCACTGCAGGCACCCAGAGCCCAGGGGAGGAGTACACCCATCAACACGGCTGTCATAAATAAAAAAGTAACTGCAGGTATATCATTGTGCTGCTAACCAGCACTCTACATTGAGTATGTTACCTTTCTGAAACAGTAGCTGATATTACGCATTGGTAACCGCAACCTATTTTTATGTCTGCCAGAACCAGAGATTGTGGATGAAGTAGAAGACATCACAGTTCGGGTTTTATCTCCTCAGTCTGTCCTGATCACATGGGTGGATCCACTTGTGGAGAAAAAGAAGGAAATACCAGAGGGATCTAGGTAAAAAATGATTCTACTGGGTCTAAAATGCATCATGGGAGAAATAGAAAATGACATTAGATAGAAATTAGTGAAACTGAATCTGTTTACCAGCTAGTTGTACCTGACCTGTCCCGTTGTTAGCTCATGTACTCAGGTTAATTCTGTCATATTAAAATATTTCTAACTAATAAAATCAATTTAAATTTTATAGTTTAGGTTTCTTGACAAAACATTTTAGTGTATAGTATTCTTATAGAATCATTTATATACATGATGTATCCGTTGAGATATGTGATAATTTCCCTTTTTTAAAGCCTACAGTGTATTGTCTTATAATAGATTTTAATCAACTCTAATCAAGGATTAAATTACAACACTTTATTTTATGCAGGCATTACACAGTGAAATACAGAGAGAAAGGAGAATCCGCTCGGTGGGAATACAAGGACACACCACAGAGGCGTCTCATCATTGAAACACTCTCTGCGGACAGCATGTACGAGTTTTCTATTCGAATCTCACAAGGAAACCAGGAGGGCAAATGGAGCGCATCTGTGTTCCAGAGAACCCCTGAGTCAGGTTTGTTTATCCTGTCTGATTATAATTATGACTTAACAATTATGACTGACTGCATACCTTAACCAAGATGTTTTGCTTAGTTTGCACTGCAGGAAAACTACATCCTGTTAGTATCTTTTTTATGATGGATCAAGTCAAGTCAAATCAACCCGGGTTATTGTCATTGCCTGGCTATAAAAAGCAGTTTTTTAAAATAATACAAATTTTAATGCTAAAGACAGGAAAATATAGATGGTATGAAAATATAAATATATATACATGGACAGTATTTACAAATACATGTAGATATATAGATGGTATATATATTTAAGTGCACAATGCACAGATATAATTATCTGCAAACTGAGTCAATGTCAGATTTAAAACAATATATGTACACTGTGGCTGATTAAATAGAATGAAAAACTTTATTCCAGTCTACTCTCATTTCTGCTACTGATAGCTACTGAAGGCAAGTTAACAGTGCAAAGAAAGACACATACACCCGTACAAATGTCAACACAAGACAAATCTATGTTGTGTTTTAGGCCACGAGTATGTTATAATTGCCTCTGTGTAACAGGTCAGACTAATGCCACTGTTTACTGCCTGTTTTGGAATTCACTGAAGGATTAGAATGACCTCATTACTCATTTTCTTGGAAAACATAAACCTGTCTTTTGTTTCCATCTGTAAATCTCCAGGCAGAAGAAAAATGAAGTTCAGGATGCCTAATTCTTCATGCTGTTTGCGTTATAAGTTTTTCTGTCTTTATGCAGCTCCCTCCGGCCCTCCAGAAAATTTTGAGGTGAAACCTCTTAGAGGAAAAGGTACTGCCGTCACAGCTACCTGGGATCCACCTGAGCAAACTAATGGACGAATAAGAGGTATGACCACAGCATGCTAATTTTTATACTGCAATCAAGGTCCAATAAAAACTTAATAGTTGCATTCAATGTACATATTCAGATTCAAAGTCATGCATGCATGGAAATCTAACCCATGATCTTGGTGTTGCTAGCAAACTACTGTACTGCTCGAACTACAGGAAAGCTTTTTAAACAATGAAAACAAAAGAGAATGCAGTTGAAAAGCATAGGGAATTTTTAAGCATTGGGAGTTTTTCTTTTTACTATGTTATCCTTGGCTTATATGTATTACTTCAAACTTGGGTATTCCAAGTGTTCATTGGAAAATATTCAGCTATGGTATCCAAATGAAATTGACCGTACTGATTGATTTGACATCTGCTTCCAGAGTACATCCTTTCCTATGCTCCTGCTATGAAACCTTTTGGCAGCAAGTCAATTACATACCGTGGCACCATCACCTCTGCTACTATAGATGGACTTATGCCAGGTGACCGTTATATCTTCAAAATCCGTGGAGTAAATAGGAAGGGGCAAGGACCACAAACTAAAGCTATTATTGTTGCAATGCCTGGATGTAGGTATTCCCCAACACAAATGTTTCCTTCAATAAACTTTATTGCACTAGAAGCTTTGCAGAAACTTGGTTAAGACTTACATCCTAATTTTGTCTTTAGCTAGCACTACTGGAACAAAAATCTCCACTCAGACAAGAAGTATGGACGGTCATAAAACTGGCCAAAGCACCTCTGTGACTTCATCATACAATGAATCAGACAATCAGGAGTCGGAGGAAATGGAAGGGTCCTATATTCAGATCACTCCAGCCACTTCAACTCAAGCTCCATCCACAAACAGGCGAAGACGTCCTCTTTCCCAAACAAGATCCTATCACAGCATCTTCTCATCTGTCAGGGGTTCTGTAAGAAATGGAGGGACTAATTCAAGGTCAAACTCGCATTCATCCTCCACCAATACGAAAGATAGAGAAGGTAATACAGATGAGGAAGAAAGGCCAACAGACAGTCCAACAGATGAGGAGAAAAGAGCAAATGAGGCTACTGAGGAAAAACCAGAGGGTAGCAACAACGTTACACCTCAAACAGAAGAAGATTCTAAATACTCACTTGACACTTCAGAATCAATTAAAAGACCCAACCAGTCACCAGTCACTCCAACATTACTTTCAAAACCATCCCTGGATGACTCGGTTCATAAAAAAACAGAGGACCAACGCTCTTCATGGACGCCTCGCACATCCTCAATTGTAGACATCAGCAGATTAAGAAGGCCTAATTCTCGCACCCATGGCTCTCGATCAAGGATGCGAAATGAAGATTCTTCAAGCTCACAGCACAACCCAGAGTCTGCAGCTACAAGAAAGGACATAACTGCAGTTTCCTACCCTGAGGGAAAAGACAACCAGATAACTGTTACTGATGGAAAGTCTTCAGTGAGCTCACCTCAAGAAACCAGGCCTGAACCAGTGAAAGAATCATCATCATCATCATCTTCTACCTCTTCTTCCTCAACATTATCATCTTCATCCTCTTCTTCCACTTTGACTTCTCCATCATTATCTTCATCATCATCATCATCGTTACCATCATCGTCATCATCTTCAAATACAAGAAGGTTTCCTTTTACATCAAGTCGATTGACAAATTCAGGATCTGGTTCCATGTACCCTAATACTAGAAGAGTTGGAACTAGAGTTCACAAAGTTCAAACAGGGCAGCACAAACCTGACTCATCATCATCTTCATCACAACCCACACTGCCAGCAGAAACAAGGACTTCTGACACTAGTGATAACTCCTTTGCAAACCCCCACGATACAACAGAGGACCTTAAGAGCTATCATACCAACCAAAAGAACACAGAGATAGACACAACAAAGGATGAACAACCAGCTGTCCCTGACCAAACCAAAACTCTCACTTCTGATACTAAAGAGGAACAGCAGGAACCAAAAGAAAATGATTATAATAAAGAAGAGAAACCTGACAGGTATGACTCCACCTCACACTCTTCTTCAAGGACAAACCCTTCTTCAACAGGGCGAAGTTCATCCTTTCAATTACCAAGCCGAAATTCTAGAATAGTTACAGGCAGTCGTAGACAAGATGGCAGAATACCATGGAGTAGGACCGCCTCATCTGTAGGTGCAGGAAGACCAATTATTAGAGGAATTCCTTCACATTCTAGTGCTTTAAATAATCAAGACACTAGTGACAAAACCAAAGTTTCCCCGACAACATACCCCTTAAAGCAAGGGGCTGAGCCCATCTCAAATAAACCTAGTATCCTAAAGAAAGAAACTGCTTCAACAAATATTGCAGAAAATTCTAACACTGGATATTCAAAAATTAGCAATGATCATGAAGATGATTATCTTGATGAGGGGAGCAAAGAGACTTTCGAGAGGCAAAATAAAGATGCTGCCCCAACTGTAGCACCTAAAACTACTACAACAGCTATAAGTGAAACTCACAAACCTATCCAGAACCTTGAGAATGAAAGTGTGGATAGGGAACACAGTACCACTGGCACAAGTTCAAGGACTTCTTCCTCAGTTCCCCAAAGAGTCCCTATTTTGGGTTCTAATGGAAGGGTCCGCTCACCTGTGCTAGCAAGTCGGCTGAAAGGGTCACGCCTCCCTAGTAGGTTGTACCCAGTGCAACACAAAAGACTGAGCTTTGCTTCTACACCTGACATTACATCCTCATCTTCTTCAGCATCTTCCTCTTCTAAGAAGAGTCCAGCAGAATCACCAAATATCTCAAACACAGGCAGTAATACTAATGTTAGGTTTACTCCAGGATCAGCTTCCCGCTCCTCCCTTGGGCAGATATCTGGTGGTGAAAGCTCACCTGGGAATAAATCATCCGAATCTCTTTCACCTCAGCCTCGGAATCCAGTGTTGGGGTCAAGGCTACGATTGGTTCCAAAGGAAAACACTCCAGGCAATGGCTACAAACCCAGTTATGGAATAGGTGAATTCTGTGTGGTCTACAAAGTGCTATGCATGTTTAAAATACAAAACACCTTATTCAATGTCATGTGCAGATGTAAAATCATGACTTATGCTTTTTTTCTCTATTTTCGTGTTCAGGCAAAAATGGTAGACCAAACCTGACATCTGCAAATGGCAAAGTATCCTCAACATCTGAAGAAAACGCAAAACCAAATGGAGTCAAGCATATCACAGGTCCTGATGGAACAAAATGGGTGTGTTTACATGCAGCATTCTACATACACACAAATAAGTATTGTTATCAGCAAGATATTGCACTAGTTTCATTAATGAATTTCAATACATTTAGAAAAATGACAAAATGTACTTTGGAACTAGTAATACAGGCTACTTTGATCATATGGCCAATTTCTGTTATTTTCCTTGAAAGCTTGTCTGTGTACTTTTAAAATTCAATAAAGCAGATGGTACCACCACCAAAACATCATCTTTAAAGTAAGCAAAACCAGTCATGTGAACATGTGAACTTCAAACTGGATTGTTTGACTGTTCAACTCTCATTTTGTTGTAAATGACAGACTCTTCTTCTCTATTGGTCACCTGTTTGCAGTTACTATAGTGTTCTGAGTTTGTAACCAACAATTTTGATGGTGGGTTTTTACTCTTTTAGATAGTAGATCTGGAAAAAGGTGTCTTAATGAATGAAAATGGGCACGTTCTTCAAGATTCAAGGGGAAGACCCAGAAAAGTTATCCTTGGGGAGGATGGCAAAACTATTTTTGGTAAGTAACTTACACTTTTAATGTAAAAAACTGTATAAAGCAAAGTTTGCAATTACATTAAATTATCTACATATGTAATCATACATAAGATGACCAGGGCAGCCCATTGGTTAACCAGGAAGGACTAGCATTATTTGGTCATGGAAGAGACAGTCGGCCTGTGATTAATCCCAGTGACAAGTACCTTACCGTTGGAGGAAAGACCATTGTGGGCCTGGACCGCCCTAAACCAAGGACTACTACCACAACAACCACAAGTACAACAACCACAACAACAACACCGGAACCCACAACTGAACCCACGCCAGAACCCACAACAACAGAAATGGTAACAGAAACTTTGGAGCCAACAACACTGGCTGCTGAGCCAACATGTCCACCTGGATTGTACACCCGACTGGATAAGAATGGTTTCCCAATAATGGATGGTGACGGAATACTTAACTGCTATTCTAAAGGTAAGACAAACCTTTTGAAATTACATTCAACACTCACAAGAGGATTTAGTACATTTCAACACAGAGAGTGGATTAACATTTCAAAAACAAGTCTTGCTATGTGAAAAACATTACGTTTGATATCTGTGGCAATGCAAAAATGATAACTGATGACATGGCTAAGGTGGGCTTGAAGGATTCTTGGCAGTTTGTGACTATAGTTGACAGCTGTATAAGAAGTCATGGACCTGTAGTTAGAACCCACATAACCTGATCCTTTGTAATTTAGAATCAGTATTCCAAGCATAATGTCAGTTAGCATGTAAACAGTAAACCTCAAAGGATATCTCCCTATTATGCCAAGTAGCCTCTGATCAGCATGGTTTATCTGAGAAACAGTCATTTCCTTTATAGGGAAACATAATTTTCCTCTTACCACTGCCTGTTCTCAACTAAAGCAATAAAAGCAGGTTTATTTTCCTACTTAGACACAGTAAAGAAAAGACTCTTAGGTGATGCAAGGTGTTCAGTGAGCGCTCGATGTAAAACATAACAGTAACGTGTGTCATTTTTGTTTTACGGTCAAAAACTTTCCCAGATCCTCAACACAACATGCACATTTATTTTTAAATTTAATGTCTGAAAACATTCACTATTTTTGCAGTTTTCGTTTAGTGATGCTAGCGGCGCAGAAAATACACACCTCACTTTTAATCAACTGGTATGGAGCAGATAAACTTCAATAGTTTAACTATCTTTACATTGTGTGGCAATTTTTATGCTACGAATTAAATTCGTAAGCTAAGCGGTTATTGAATATCTGTATGATTCAGTATGCACAGACGTATGCAGCCAAACTTGGATGACCTTTCTGTAATGACAGCTTGTTCTGTCTAATGAACAGCCCTTGTTGTATAATGGTTTGTTATGTAATTCTGCTGGTTTGAACACAAGTCAGCTAAAGTGGCCAAGGTGCATTTTGGGACAAGCTTGCTTAGATACTGTTTCAGTGGTTACTTGGCATGTTAGAGGCGTTTC
Organism: Ambastaia sidthimunki; assembly: GCA_036877625.1. NCBI lineage: Eukaryota > Metazoa > Chordata > Actinopteri > Cypriniformes > Botiidae > Ambastaia > Ambastaia sidthimunki. The sequence continues at coordinate 26,749 of JAZGTK010000377.1, forward strand.
TGTGGTGTGACCGGAATTTCTAGGCAAGTATATTAACCATAAGGGATAATGTGGTCACTTCCTCAAATGATTACACAACTAGAGTACAGTAACAGGATGTACTGCGTTAACTATACAGAAAGTGCTGCATCGTATACTGTTGCTTCAAAACATTTGGATACCTAATGAGTAATGAATGCCATTTCATTACATTAAAAAGTCAAACCAAGTGATATCTGCAAACCAATAATACCAAATCTTTTCTTAGAACTAATTTCATGTCTCTTAGCCAATTTTCTTAAATTATTTTTAATTAACTAGTTTTAATGTGATTTATGAAGTAACCGCATCATCACATTAGCTATGGACTTGTTCTACAAGGCTTACAGTAGCCCTATATTATTTGCAAGCACGACAGGATACAGCACACCAAAGATCTGATTTTACTTTTAATCTTCTTAAACCTGTTTTTGGCTAACAGAGGAGTTTTTTGTGGAGACCACCACCATCTTGATGCCCACCACACAGCCCCCCACTCCTGAGACAAGACCTTTTAACAACACCCCTACCTCCGAGTTTGATGTTGCTGGCAAGAAACGTTTCACAGGTAATGGATCTTCTATGTGTTTGTTTACATCTGCAGTAACACAAGACAGCTGTTAGTATTGTGGGAAAAATGAGGTGCGTTCTCTGCTCTCATTGGTTCCAAACTTGGCGGTGCCATGTTGAGATGGAACCTCACAGGAACACAGCTGGCTGCTCACAGTTAATTTCTTTTCAATCACCTCAGCATTTCCTGTAGACCTGAAACACTTGAGAGTTGAATGGTGAATGTGAAGGAAATTTATTGGCCTGAAAATGCTGCTGGTTCCCTTGATGACGCCTGAAGGTTCTAAACAAATAGAGCGTGCAGCTGATGTACATGCTGAGTCCATCAAAATATTTCATCTCTTCCGTGAGCATCTGAATACCTAATTCATAGCTGTGTTTACCAAGACTCATTCTACCATAGTCCTGTGTATTTTGCTTGTATTATCCACTGTTTTTCACTCATTTAACTTGTAGTCTTCTGGTCAAATATTTATACTTTACATTATTTGTAGTTTGCTTGGAACTGTCTTTCATCTTATGATCTCTTTTGTGAGGTTTAATTGTGCCATTTACTTATCAAATTACTTAACAATAAATTTGTTATTGTACATAAATTTGTAAATTCCCAGCTAACACAGAACATTCAAAGTTATCAAAAGATATAAAAACATTCTTGCAGTAACAGTAACATTAGAAATTTTTAATGTTACGTATCATATACCAAAAACTGTATTCCTTAAATTCTTAGTGGAATGATTTAAAAATTACGTAATTTAAAAAACTGAATTGCGTTTTTATAATCAAGCGATAACGTTAATACAACATCTAAAAATCAGGATGAGTTAAACGTTCTTAAAACTTAAGAAAAATAACTTAAAAATAACATTCTTAATGTTTGTTACTTGCTGGAAATGTTAGGGGAATGTTCTTACAACCTAAAATTGTTAGCTGGGATTTACTTTTAGCATCTATTAGTATTGGGTTACTCTGCAGACCTACTTCTTTGCCTTCTTTTTTCTTTATGCCCAGAGTGCTACTAACCTACTCTCAGGTTTGCAACTAACACATCTGTTGGTTAAGACTATTTCAGAGGCCATTGATTTTACAGGCTTTAAAGACTCAGGTTCTTTCATGTGGGCAGCTTCTGTAGGAAATTTCTCAGAATGCCTGAGTGAAAGTATTTAAAGTCAGCTCTATAAATTATGCCTTTGTGTCTGTGGGTTTGGGCTTCTATCCCAAATACTCCAAGACCGTGTGTATGTGCGTGTTAAGATAAAGGTTTGTGCATGAATAAGAAAAATGAGAAAGAAACCCAGTTTATTTTACAATTGCTCGACTATTAGGCTGCTGGTCCAGCCAATTCAGAAATAGTGCAACTATGTTTCATTCAACTGTGTGAACAGCCAGAGATTTTGGATTGAAACAATCACGACACGACCCTCTGATACCAACCACAGATAAATATTTTTCTAGTCTTTCATCATAATTATATACCAGATATATAATACATTTGGACACAAAGGATGTCTAGCAACAAACAATTGTTATGTGAAAAAAAAAATCTATCTTCCATTTTCTCCAGGATGTGAATTCTGACTCAAGCCAAGCTTGTTCAAGCTCAGCATGAATTCATTTACTAAGACTGAACATAATGTCCTTTTAACATCGTAGTCAGCACATTCCATCTTTCCAAAACTAAATCCCCAAAAGCCATACGTACACCTTTCTATGGAACATTATTCTGTGTCCAGTCTGTGTGCAGAACCTGTGCCAACAGCTGGATGAGTTTCAGATTTGGTTATGCTGAGCTGGAGTCTTGGCTGGTGAGCAGGTCTACAGTGATTACAAATTTGTTCTGCTCTTCACTGATCTTTGTAGTGCTACACTAGCAGAAAAGATGTACAATTTGCTATTGTTTTGAGAACTCAGTATCTGCTCTACCACAACTCAACACAAGCTACTTGTCTGGTGTTAGATGTCATGTCACAAAAACATGGAGCTGGAAACCAACCTTTCCACTTTCTCTTTCTTCAAATTCACTAGATTTGGTTACATAAACTTTGACTGAATCTACAGACAGACTTCTTTCACACTACTGTATTACAAAAAAAAACTTTAACCATTACTTACTCACCCTCATGTCATTCTGAACCTGTAGGTAATTTTCTCTGTGGAACACAGAAGGAGAATTTTGAAGGAGAATTTTGAAGGATCGTCACACAGCTTTTTTCAATACTCTGACAGTTTGAAGTGGTTAGTCTGTAAAGATTCACAGGGGAGAACAAAAGAGACTATAAAAATAGTCCATATGAGTTGTCATAAGGCGTATGATAGCTTTGTAAAGGACTTTCGAATGAAATCATTCATACAACTCTGTATTCAGCTCTAGAAACAAATATGGTGCTGGTTGAAAGTGAAACCAGCATCAACGACACCATATTTATGTATAATGCACATTTTCACAGGCTACTGTTTTACTTTATTACTTCTTGTGGCCAAGATTGACAGATTGGCAACTTTATTCTGCCACTGTACAGAAAACAGAATCTGGAATTGTTTCAAAATTGTCCCTTGTGTATTCACAGAAAAAATGACAGTGGGGTTTAAAACAGCTTGAAGGATAAGTGAATAATTACAGAAAGTTTATTTTGTGAGAATTGTTCCTTTATAAATTAATTTAAAATCTGTGTTTAACCACATCCACAATGAAGTTATTTGTTGCTTATTGAACATTGGCCTGATTTCTTTAATGCATAGCCTATGACAAGACAGGGTTTGTACTGACCTGTTTTTTATCATTAGCCAACAATCCAAGGCCTCCTACTGTTTCATGGCTCCTCTAATATGCTTGTCTTGGCAATGATATGACATCAACTGCTTTGGCTGGACACGTAGGAAAACACCATAAGAATGAGAAAAACATTGTAGGCCAACTCTTCATTGTTTAATGAGGGAGGCCCTCAACGGTTTCTAGGTTGGTTAGTGCAATGCATTTATGCTGCAGTATTAGAAAATGGCTATGTCCAACAGGGCTATTCAAGGAAGTGAAGATATCAGCACCACTGAAACCACTGGAGCCAGAAGCACCACTGTTCAAATACACAATTATGTGTACACAACTATCAAAAGGACCTACAAAGCTATACATCTCAATAGTACCATACATCGCATATGGTTACAGCATTGTTTCACACTGGGAGCTTCCAGCGTAAAAAACTTCAACAAGTAACCATGTTTTATTTATTTATTTTGCTTCAGTTTTGGCAGACTAAGTTGATGTTTTGAAAATATTACTTGGTCAATACACTGGCCCACAAGCCTTTTTGTGACCGGTTCCTGGTTCGAGACCAATGGGTTGTAGGGGCCAGTGCAGAGCCAATTTTTCCAACCCAAAACAGCTTTGTCTGAAATGGAAACGTGCGGAAGGGTTCCAGATTGGGTACTGGCCACAGCTTTAGCACCAGCACCCTGTCAGTGGAAAAACAGACCATCAAGTATAAGAAGGATGGATTCAGTGGAGCTCTCCTAAGAGTGAAGAGCATTTCATAAAAACCAAAGAAATCCATATCTACTGAGCCAACCATGACTGGTTAAGACTAAGAGGAGAGGGCCCCTTTTGATTTCAACCAGCAGTACCAAAACAAAGTGAATACCTATAAAAAAAACATCTCCTCTAGGAACACAGAAAACACAAGTCTATGGAAAATCTCTGATCCTCAGGCCATGGACAGAGATAAATTTTGACATATCAGACTGTGGAGTACACAACAGACACACATTCACACATGCGCCTGCCATTTCTTTGGAGAAACATGTCTGGAGAGGAACCCTAAATAAAATGTCTTGAGCTAAATGTGCTGATATGAGCTGCGAGTGACTTCCTTCTGGCTCAAACCTCAGACGCGTTCTTCATTATTTATGGGTTTGATATGCCGGTGTGCTCTCTGCTCTCCAGATCTCTATCATATTCAATGTTTTTCACACTGTTTCTGCTGTGTTTGCTCCTGCTTTGGTGTAGGACTATGCGTGTGTGAACTCAGTTGCTGTAGCCATGTGATATTCTGTGTATATATAAAAGAACCTCAAACTTCAGCTCTGAGCCATCAAGTATAACCATGTTGGACGCTGGGTGCTGTCTCTTTTTACATTGCACTATTCTGTTTTTCTCCCCTTCATTGAATTCTTCTCCCAGCTTTATCTCACAAGCTCTGTATTTGCGGCTTTTGGTCCATCACCCGTAACCGAACACAGTGTGCGTGTGCGAGTTTCAGGAAGTCTCCGTGGAGGCACATGCACAGAAGTATGTTTTTTTGTTCTGTATCAGGGTCAGCATCACATGGAGCTTTTGATTAGCTCCAGGTGTGAATCTTGTGGCCCGATCAGACGGGATTTTGGAAGTGTTCGCAGCTGTGGATCCAGCTGGCACTATGTGGGACGACAGAAATAACAGAATTTTTATTGAGCCAACAGGAAAGCCACAGTCTACATCAAAATATCAGCAATAGTTTTCATTATCTCCAACTACGAACAGGGGTGGACTGCGTACATTCTTGAATAAAGATGACAAGCAAAATGCAAACAATATACTGGAACAGAATCATACTGCTTACTGAATGACACTAGAATACCCAAAGATATTTGTTGTCAGTTTGCCCAGAAGTCCCAACATGTTTTGCAGTCCTTTCTGTGGCACAAGCTGTATTCAAACTGACAGATTCAAAATGAACTGATGAATACGTTTATTTAAATGTTTTATGTAATAATGTATGTCAAAGATTAAGACTTTAGAAGAAGAAAATCTCTATTTATTTCTAAAGAAAAAAGTTTATGATCTTGAATGATTTTAGATAAAGGACAGTTCTGATGTAAAACAAAAAAGAAATATTTAAGATCCTGAATCATATCTAGGTCACAAAAAAATGTTTTTAGAACGTTTTTAAAACATAAAGGGACTACATGGATTATCAGGTTTTGCATAAACGTGTCTCATTCAGCAACTTGACATCCTTTACACTCACAACCTCCTTCTGTCTCCTCCCCTCTTTGCCTCGCAACCTCCTCCTCTCAGCCCCATATGTCAACTACATACGTAAGGACCCTGGAGCTCCCTGTTCCCTTACTGAGGCTCTGGAGTACCTGCAAGTGGATGTCTTGGAAGATTTGATGAAGAAAGACCACCTGTCAACCAATCAAAAGCAGCCACCCAAGCACAAGCCCCATAATGTCACAGTGGTTGCTATGGAGGGCTGTCACTCCTTTGTCATCTTGGACTGGGCACGGCCACTGAAAGATGACATGGTCTCAGGTGAGTGAGAGGTTTAATACTTTACAACTACAGCCAGTAGAACAGGACAAATTGTACTTTTAGCTAACAGAGAAACCATTTAAGCATTTTAATTTATATTCATCATGATTTAATATAAATCATCTGTGATTTCACAACTTTTCCACTAATAACAGTCCTAACAGTCAATTTAAAGAAATTAGTAACATCTCTGCATAACAAAGACATAACATTTCTTTTTAATTAAAATCACAAAATTGCTCAAGCATATTAAATGTTCAGCAACTTGTTAGAAAACATCAATAAACAAACCAGTTGAGCAAACCACGATCTTTGCCCACTTTCCATCTACAGCGTGTGAAAAACGCAAGCAGTATTTCACAAAGCAAGTTAGTCGTGTCTAAACCTGTGTGATAGCAACGATGGAAAAATGATTTACAGCCCAAATCATTAACTGAGCAGAAATCACAGCCGCATCAACATCAACTTTGTCATTTGAAAGACAGATGTGTAATCAACTACATGATGTGTTCTGGAAATAATCAAACATTCAATGACGTTCACAGTTCTGTAGTCATCTAGCAAGATTTATTGGACATTACAACCTTTAACAAATAAACTACCAATGCATAACTCCATAAACATCCAAAAACAGATATTTGGAAGGTACAAGTGTACTTCTCATTTCTCATATCTCTGTAGATATATAGAAACTGCAGTTAGAAACTATTCAGCTACATTCAAAATATCTTATATGTGTTGCACAATACACAGTAATTTAAAGTGCAAAGTGTGTTTTTGTTCAAAGTTATATTGTGTTCATGTTCTGCGACCTGCCGTTTTACTCCAGAAATAAAATCAGTTTCAATTTCACGTGCATTTCCAAACAACACTATAAACAACACTGTTCTTCAGCGTTCAACACATTGACCCCCACAGTTTCATCCCATATACAGGGAGGTAATTCCCAAAGCCACTGTTAGTGTCACGATGTGATGTGTGAGGAGGTTTAAATGCAGAGAAATAGCTGCCAACAATGATAAAGTTGCTTTGATGAATGGTACAACTTTTTAACACGAAAAATAAAGTCCAGATGCTTTTCAATAAAACTTTAGTAGATATTCCTGTATTGCTGCTGTCTTTTTAAAGCTACAATAGAAGAGGCTGATGCATTGAATTGTGGGCCGTTTACTGCTAAATGTTGCTGAATGAACAGGCCCGTGTCATTTGCACAACACATGCATGCAGATATGCACACATTGAAAAGTGTCTATTTTGAATGTGAAATATTTTTTCAATCTAAATTACTATAGTTTTTATCTGTATAAGTCTATATAGTCTATAAATAGTCTGTATAATTGTCTATTTTAGTTAAGTTTTGCTTGGGCTCCCCTAGTTTTGAAACAATGTCCAGTCACGTTACAGCACTTTTGTGCATTCAGCATTTTTTGTGTACTTACTATTATACTCGCTATTTAGTTATGCTATGTGTCAGCCCTGAACTACAACATAAACTAGCGGTTTTACCCGAAATAAACTAACCAATCAGAAACGACTCATTCAGGTTTAAATGACGGGCGTTTTGAAAGTGATGTTGGTTGAAATGACAGAAGTGCACGAAACATCTGAAATCGTTCAAAACACATTTAAGAAGCTCTGTTACATTATGTAATAGCTAAATGATAATTTCTCTTTCCCTCCCCTCTTCACTCCATTTCAGATATCCTCCCTTATTTTTTCTATTATATACAGCTGTACTATATTCCTGAACCACTCTGTCTTTCATATTAAATGATTGAAAACACACACGTGCTGTATACATCCCGCTATCTTGGCTTAGGTTAGTCATGACATAATACTGCGCTGGGATTATATTGAGCCACACATCATAATTATGAGAGATATACTTGAGATTTTGTCTTAGACACGCACCATACATGTCGTTTATTTAAATCACGTTTTGCGTGTTTTTAGTGTAATCCACCCTCTTTTTTACAGGCTACATGGTACACAGTGCATCCTACGACGACGTACTGAATAACAGGTGGTCGACCCGCCCCTCCAGCGGAACACACCTGCCTGTTGAAAACCTCAAACCCAACGCCAGGTGCAACTCAGTATATTCAGCTACAAAACACTTATGCACACATATACTAACACAAGCATGTTTGTTTCAGCCCATACGCAAATACAATGATCTGGTTCGTGCAATTCCCAAATATAAGCGATACGGATCATTAACTCACCCATGGCGTTAAAACAGCGTTCATCTGTTCATCCCCTGAATACAAAGAAAAACTCAGTGATGCTCCAAAAAAGTAAAGACAACATCTTTGTTTACATCTGATACTTTTCCTGGAGGAAATACTGTGCAGGAACTTTTGTATTTTCTAGCATGTCTCGTATATTTAAATGTCAGAAAACGGGCGCGTTTACTGATCGATCGATGACATCAAAATACCGCGAGGACGATTTAAGAGCAGACGCTTTAAATAACTCTCGCGATACTTTGATGTAATATGCCGATCGGTCTCTGCGCAGCGCAGCTTTAAGTCCCCGTACAGCGCAAACTTCTTACACGTTAATTGGTTATTTATTTAGAGTGCAAGTGAATTATGTCCATTTTTAGCAACGTAGCGAACTTGATCTGTTTGCAAACGAAGCGCCTTAACAATACAAAGTGTTAATTTTGAAAATGGATAAATGCATTTATTCAAAGGTTTAATGTAGCTACTGTTAAGGGTATTTTAGAATTTGTTGCATATTGTATTAAAATCAATTTTATAATATATCTAATCCTAATAATTATTATTGCTAATAATCCCAGATTCTTATGCACCATTTCCTGGAAAATTACAAGCATGCAGTAATATATCTTGTGTTAAGGTTGTCTGGTTTGAATTGAAAATAAACACAACAAATGTTGTGGTAACAATTAAGGGTCATTTAGGGTCAAAGTATTAGCTGTCAGTCATAGACATTTTGGTTGTTGGGCATACTAATATGGCCCATCAGCAACCCAGCCATATATAAAGGACAGTTGGTGCTACCCACACAAGCCACTGTTTTTCACTCCATCAGACATGAGATCACTTTTGCAAGAGCTAACAGAAACTGGTATGTTACGCTGTGGAAACGTGTTCTCATGTGGAACATGTTTTGAGAGATGGGCCTCAGTAGACTCATCAGAACCTGCCAGCCTTTGGCCAGACCCAAAGTCAACCACACTGACTGGGCTGTATTGTGACTACTGTTTTTTCTTGAATGCTGCTTACACTGTAATACTGTAAAGCTCTACTCATGTGTCTTTGCAGGGCTGTCTGGAGCCACCAAAACAATCTTTTATTGCTTTGAGCAGCTGTCATTTCTTTATAGTGCATTGAGCTAATTTGTTCCTGCACGATTTAGCATCATTTAGAAATATCTATTGTTGCATCGTTTTGCATGTTCTTATATTAAATATTTTGCATAATTTAATTGTGTTTTCGGCTACCAATAACAGTGCAGTAATTCTGTTTAACACTTTTTACATCAGTTCTGCAGAATTCCACCAATTTTCCACTTTAAATCTGCGCAGAAAATGCATGAAACGTCCACACATTCTATCCGGCTGCACATATGAGTTACTCACGCATCCATAAACGTATGCAGCTGTGTGCAGGCTGATGCACTCGTACCAGCACTACTATGAGAAAACATTAGACTGCATATGCACTCATTAAAGCTGTCAGAGTTTGTTTGGTTCTAATGTAAGGATGAAGTTGTTTTTTATTGTCCTCTGGGACTCAAAAGTTATTATAGCCTCTCAGCTGAGTGCTGTGACTGACACTTCATAATTCAGCCATGAAGTGTTGATGAGTTCTGTAAATAATTTCCTGTAGACTTAGACAGTCAGCTTTAAAATCTTAAGAACGAAGTAAAATAGTCTTTATAAATACAACGTGAGGAATAACAGTTCATTCTTAGTTAAAGCAACAATGACAAACTACTTGGATGCTGTATCCAGACATTCATACCACAAAGAATTATGGTCAAAAGGACAAAGAAAAATATAACACGCACAAGATCTCTCTCTCACACACACACACACACACATTTAATGATTTATGGTCAAAAGGACAAGGAAAAATGACAAACACACCCTAGCTGAGAAATGACAGCCCCCACTCCCCCTCTGGCGGTCTCGCTATAATTGTCCATTTCTCTTTATTTTGGTCAGAGTTTCCACGTGGCTGTTCTAATTTGATCCAGCAGTGCTGATTTTATGTCATTAAACGGGTCCCGAGTTAAACCCAGTGAAGCGTGAGCTTACTGAACACTCACTGGCAGAACAGAAGGCTGTGAGCAGCCCTGCCCCAAACCCACTTTGAACTTCATCAGAGTCCTCTTCTGTAATTCCTTTACTTGTCTAATTTATCCTCTAAGGCAAAGCACGTGCCAGAATCCGGGTCTAAGTGGATGCGTTCTGTTTTTTGTCACGTTTTGTCAGATTAAAAATTCCTTTTTGGTTGATCACGCAACCTCCTCTTGTCATTATTCCATGTCAGACTTTTGTTGTTACCAGAGGCTTGTGGTTATATCTCCATTGTAAGATGGGCATTTTAACCCTTTTCTCACTTCCATGTCCTTGTCCGTTCATTCCCTTTCTCCCTCTGTGCCATTCCAGCCTGTTGCTCCTCACTGTAACATGAAGTTATACTCAGCTGCGTTCATTTTAGTTTTATATGTACATAAAGGTTTTCTCATAAAATAAATCTCTCCATGACAGAACGCTTGTTTGCATGCTTTAAATATGACAGATTTTATACTGCTATGTTTTAATTTCTGTTCTGTTCCTAGGTATTACTTCAAAGTTCAAGCAAAAAACATATTTGGGCTGGGACCACTCAGTGAGACTTTAACATATGTCACAGAGTCAGGTTAGCCTCTTTTGTATGAATGCTAATAAACAATGTTGGACTCAAAAATGCTCATGTCTCAAATTAAATGTCTGTTTTCATTTATCTAGATGACCCCCTTCTCATAGAAAGACCCCCAGGTATGAGATCATCATTAAACAAAATAATCCTCTTTTCTTGCAACGCAACATTTAAAACCCAAATTAAAATGTTCCCCAGCATGAAATGCTTGTGTTCCCAACAGGCTGTTAAACCAGATTCATAATAAGGATCATTGTTCCCTTTTTCATCATATTTCCAAACTGTCGTGCCCTACAATTATTTTAATCAAAATGCATCTGCAAACCTCATTTCCTTTCATTCCATTTTTAGGTGGGGAGCCTATCTGGATCCCCTTTTCATTTAGATATAACCCAGCCCACAGTTCCTGCAAAGGAAGTCAGTTTGTCAAGCGCACATGGTACAGGAAGTTCGTAGGTGTTGTCCTGTGCAATTCCTTGCGCTATAAGATCTTCATGGGAGATGGATTGAAAGGTACCGACTCTCTTTTCTTCATTGATTGATGGTACTTCTCTATCAAATTGCATCTTTAATGTATTTAAAACATTAATGCTTGTGCCACTGTGCCTGTAATCAGTAGCAACCTATTTCTGGAGCGCTGGTCTTGAGCCTAAGAAAGTTTCTATCCAAACCACAGTTTCCCTCAGCTAAATACAATGCACTGTCTGTGGTTTGGGTCTTGGGGGATACTCAAGCGAGGACTGTTTTCCACCATTTCAGAAACATTCTACAGCATTGCTGATACGTTTGGCCATGGTGAGGACCACTGCCAGTTTGTGGACTCCTATTTGGAGGGAAGGACAGGACCACACAACCTCTCCCTGTACCTACCCACAGCTCAAGGTACCGCCTATCTGAGCATGCTCTGTGGTCTTCCAGAAGCATTGAAACTTGCTTGTCATGAATGTGTACTTAGTATACGTTTTGAGTATACTAAGCATACTAAAAAGGATAACTAAAATTGAGTACATACTTCAGCAACAGTAAAATGCATAAAAAACATTGCATGCCACTTTAATTTCAACAGAAATTCTTTGCTATAAAAAATTAATTCAATTTTTTAAATAGGCAAAATAATGTCTACAGTAGGTATTATATTAAAAACTGAATGTACATAGAGTATGTTTTAAAACAAATATTGTATTGGTTAATACTGTAAACTTGTGGTCAAATGTGGTGGGCAGGAACTCTGTAAGAAACATTGATGCTTAATTCAGTACGTAACAATATGCATTTTTGTGGATTTTAGGTTATTATCGTTCATATAGACAAGAGCCAGTGAATTTTGGGGCCATTGGCAGGCGCACACCGCATCCATTTGTAGGCTGGTATGAGTGTGGAGTTCCAATTCCAGGGAAGTGGTAACAGAAGGAAACTCCATTTCCACAGGACATTTCCACAGGCAATCACATTCCATGCTAATGTGTTTTCCTTTATATTTACCAGCCAATCACAGAGATGAATTATTGCTCACCATGGCAACCAAACCTAACTCCTATATCAACTGCTTCTGATGGAAGGAATATATTACTTTGAGTAACACTAATATTTCTGCATATTCGATATCAAGCACTTTCTAAATCGGTCTGTATATGTGGAAATTGCAGCATGTGTATTAAATTTAACTGTTTTTGTTTGTTTTTTATTTTTGTGTTTATTAATTATAATTGTTTCGCATTCGATTCCACCTGAAATATTTATCTTACAGTACTTACAGTCAAAAGAATCCTAAATTGTAGGTTACTTAAATATCAAAGCACAAAATGAAAAGAAATATCTTGCAAACTCTGTGAGTGAGTTTGCGGTTGTTTTTGTAACTTGCTGAATTTTTGTACTCTTACATTTTTGTATTACCTTCTTTTTGACCAAAGGTTGGCATGAAAGTATTGTTCATATTAGGGCAGGTGGGGAAAAATATTTTTATTTGCTCAGGAAAGGTTGAAATTTGAATAAAGGTGCTATGAAAACAAATAAAACTTTACAAGCCGTTGATTCATAATAAGGTGCCACAAACCTAAATTTTATACACATAATTCAATTTTGTTGTGTTACATTACATGAAATGATATCATTATTATTAAAATTCGGGGACCTTTAAAGAACCACACTTCTACAAAATACCATTAAATCTCAAATCTAAAACACAATATTCAGAGACACAAATGGTTGAATTGTTTTATAAATCTACGTGTTTGTGGTCATGCAGCTGTAGTTGGTTTTCCACATAATAATAGGTGGTAATAACTGATCCTACCTGTCTAAATCCATTTTTCCATTTCAGATGAGGTGTCATAGCAATAACCCTTTATTCTGACACATTTAAAAACCTATAACTTCTAAAATTACAAATTCCTTGAAAGCAGTCTCTCCTGTTACAGGCCAAGATATAAATGTTATTTTTTTCTCCCTTTTACATGATTCCTTTAATTACTCTTATCATCTGTGATTAAGAAACACAATTGCATTTGCCATTATTTAAAACATTTAAACAACGATTCAACTTGCCAGTCACTGATTGGCATGCAGTCACATATTCTGACATTTTTACAAAGGCATGTCATCATTTGGCATGTCCACCACATTGAGACTCACTTTGGCATCAGTTGGGTTTAAATCAGAGTGAGAACGTTTCTTATCTCTGAGTACAGCAGTTCCTTATCATTAAATTAAAACACATTGATGTTTTATTTGGCATCTAGTCCCAATCCACTTGCCTGCGGGATCTTTTTGGTTTTCCAGAGTTTGGTTGTGTAATAGTTATTTTTCAAGAACAGACATTAACAAAGCTATGAAAACAAAGTTTGAAGGGGCCAAATCGCAAATCAATGCAAAACACAGTGAGAATCAAAAACGTTTGGCCATTTATAAATTCAGAATGTATCCATTTATGTTCTGTAAGAGGAACAGTCTTTAAAGATAATGAGTTTGATGTGGGTTTGTTGCCAGATCCATAAGAGAGAACAGAGAGGACAGAGAACAGAACGCTGTTGAGGCAAATAAACCAGGACAAACACATCTGCTAAAGATGTTTAAAGAGAGAGAGAGAGGGAGAGAGAGATTGAAAGACAAGGAGCCCTTTTGTAGAAACAGAGTGGCGTGCTATGGAACAATATCTTGTGGTAAATATGTTTACAAACATGGAAGATGTCATGGTCCTGGAACATGAGGAAAATTTGAGCAGACTAGGAGTGATCTTGTCATCACAACAGCTATACGGCTAAATATCCAAAGTTTTCAATTGTTTACTTATCTCCTTTAAAATAAACTCCAATAAAAACTTTCAATTAAGCAGAAAAGAGATGACCACACAGATCACACGTTGCACATCACACATTTTATTTACATTTTCCGAGACTCAGGAAAGCCTGCAACATTTTTGGCAAAATTAAACTGTGCGGCCTTTAAGAAGTCTTAGAATATCAATCTAAACATTAATGTGAGTTGATTTCTTTTCCGTATTTTCCCTAATGGCAGATTTGACCAGGCAATATGATAGACTGACCGTAACAGTGCTTAAAAACAAGTTTGCTGTTGGTATATAGATAAAGATTGATATCTTTTCATTACATGGATTACATGATGGCCCTGATGTATATGCCAGAGCTCAATAGATGAGATTTCACTCAAGGTCTCTTTGATAAGTGATTGGATGAGATTTATACAGCGGTACACTGTACACATCTGGCTTCTGTGTGTGTTTAAACTGAATTAAAATCTATTGCCAATAAATGACTGATAAATCATCAGTTTTGAGTTGATATCTGTAGATTGTGCTGCGCCGTGTGTCTGCGTACAGTCTTAACGAACAATAATTTAAGCCTGTGTGTTTGTGGTATTTTAAAAATACTGCGGCATAAAACATGAAAGGTCATGTGTTTATTGTTTCGCTCTATAATTTGCCATTGAATAGTAAATCTATTGTTTTGAAACTGATTTGATGATTATGAAAGTCTATTACATAAAACCTTAATGGGAATCTGAAGATGAAAAAAATTATTATTCTTGCATTCTGGATGGGGAACCACAGATGTGAAGCAGATAATTGTGTTAAACAATGCCAGTAGTGGCTACACACAGTGTACACCCTGTTGTTTCAGCCAATGCTTTGCAAACTTGCCTGTAGGCAAGAAGCTACCCAACCAATTACAGCTGCCTTGTCATTTGGTTCACTTCAAGAATCCAGAATCACTCCAGAGTCACTGAAGTTTGTTTGTCTGGATTTTCTCTGCTGTTCTTGTGGATATTGGATCATTTTAGTATTTTTTAACAAACGTTGCCTTGGATAAAGATCTTCAACATTTAGGGCAAGTCTCGGTTTCTTAAATTTGAGATGTAATTATCTTGTGTGTATAACAATTAAAGTCGTTCAAGACATTGAAGTAAAGCAAAATCTAAACTGTTTTCCACATGCTATTTGTGCGTCTCTTTTAAAAGTAGGTCATGCGCTACTTGGGCTGGAAAATGTTACCACTCATTCTAAAAGGATTAAATCATCGAAAGAAAGTCAAGACAGAGTGTGCAAAAAAAAAGATGGTGAGAGAGACAAAGATTAACCTGCTCAACAAACTCCAAAAAGCATTTCCAACCGTCGCTCCATGTTGGTGTTTTGCTTTACAAGTCTCATCAGTTGTTGATCAGCTGAGACATTTGAGACACCTTGCTGAGATGCAGTTACATTATAGGAATTTATTCATTCAAAGGTTGTGGGTTTGATTCCCAAAGGAACACACATACTGATACAATAAATGTGTTAATGTCCTGCTAACTAAGTTTGATTATCATGGGTCAGAGTTTTTGTAAAGAAGACATGAAATTATCATTATCAAGTTAAAGAGGGCTGATGTGCTATAAAGAGAAATACAAAGCAAAAATACAAAACACTAAAAAATCACTCGCTATTTTCTCATGAAAATAATGTTTTGCTGAAATAAGTTCTTCTTGATAAATTTGACAGAGTAAAATCCAGATACAACTTACATGTGTCCTGATAAGGGAATCTCTACCTGTCTTTGCTTTATCTTTCTCATAATATCTGTATAAGATTTCCAGCCTCAGCCTGAGCCAGACTTTAGCAGACTGAGCAAGCCAGCAGTCCTCTTTGTCACACAATTCAAAACATGACAGAATTACTTTAGCAGTTCCTACATGGATAATCAATAAGGCTACTATGAGGTCATGACCTCACCGTGAACTCATCGACTGCTTTGGGAACAAACAGAAAAAAGATTCTGGCTTTCTGTAAGGGAAGACAAGACCAGATAACAATTTCAGGTTGTAAGAACATTTCTGTTTCCTTTTAGCTGGGAAATCTGTGATTGGCTGACTGCTTAGACTAGTCTTAATCATCTAGTTAATTATCTGTTTTTTTCTTCAAGATTGGTTGTTACTAAGTCAGTTACATAAAAAGCAGATCTAGCAGGTTTATTTTGAATACAAAAAGTAAGAGTGATCAGCCCTAACTAATTGCTGGTTGGTCAGATTAGTTCTTAAATAGTCCTAACTTAATGGCTACAGCATGTTTTCCCTGTTGTTTGTCAATTCTATGTAGTGTACTTTCAACATGGAGTTTAACACTTAACATTATTGCTCTATCCCCACTGTGTGATTGATCATTCAAAATAATCTGTACAACGTTTATGTAGTAACATGTAAAACTTCTATGAATTCATAAGAGCTGTTGGCATCTGAAAGGCCTCCACTGGAAATTTCAAAACTGTCAGATGTTTGTGTTTTCTACACAGTTAGAACACACAAGAGTTTAGAGCAGTAAATTAAAGCATTGTTGACGAAACAGCGTTGCTCAAACAAAAACACTCAAGAGTTGAACTGTGTATTACATCACGGGTCAGATTTGATGTAAGACAAGACAAAAAGACACCCCATAAAATATAATACAAAGCTGTATGATTGAAACATTCGATATGAACACAAAGCAGATGGTGCTAACGTTTATATTTACATAAGGCTCGTTCTCAAGAAATGGTATCGTGACTTAATACTGATTAAGTTAAAATACCATTTAACATACTGGTTTAGTATGTAACGCAACATTCGCTGAATTTTGAAACAAATGGAATTGTTTATGAGCCTCATTATGATAGAAAAATGAATGTTCATTGAACAGAGACACAGCATATGGATGAAAACCATGTGTATTTTGAACACTTTTGTCGTCTTTTTTCTGATTGTTAATGTACGATGTGTTTACAGAAGTGGATGGATCTGTTCGTCTCTGTTCAGCCGTTGATCGATGTTTCTGTCGTCTGTGTTCACTGTATGTTTAACCTTTTCACTGCCTGCAGTACAAACTTCCCTACTCAACGGAAAATGACTCCCAGGTTTTTCACCTCCTGGAATACCTGAGACATGACGCAGTATCTTTCTGGAGTTGCTCCCTCTTGCATTGCAGTTATTTTCCCGCTAGGAACCTGCCAAACTCTCCACATGGAAAACCTGTCATAACTCACCAGATCAGATGTAAACATGCAGGAGAGAGTAAGAACTTATAGTTCCCAGTTCAGCCTCCCAAGCTAACAGGGAGCGCTTTCAAAACGTTGGCTAATGTTCTCTTAAAGTTATCACAAATATTTTTGCAGTAACGTTAGTAGAAACTTTTTAATAGTTAAATTATATATATCATATATATCATATATCATAAATGTTATTTTTAAGTTGTTAGTGGAACATTTAAAAAATGTTAGACTTAAAAGTTTAAATAATGTTCTTATAACCAAACACTAACTAATACAATGTCTAAAAAACTGGACGTTCCTAGAACTTTCAAATAACGTTTTAATTCCCTAATGGAAATGTTTGGGAAACATTCTTACAACCTAAAAATGTTAGCTGGGTCTGTTGCTCCGAGCCAACAAGCATTTACCGTAAAAAAACATTGTGTTTCTGGGGCTGTGGAAGTCATAATTAGTGTCATAATTCAGTATACATTTATATAATGTGCTTTGGCATGATTCTTGTACAGTTACCAGACAGTGTCAATAATTACTCCAGCAGCTCTATGGCCCTGTATTACATAATCAGCTGTCCTTCTGTGCACATGGTGGCTGCTGGATATATGAGACCAAAAAACGTAGAGCCCCACCCGTCTGAAAGAGCTCCATTTGTTATTGTGTTTGGGTGTAACCACGGACGACTCCACGTGACAGGGGAACCGCTGTGTGCTCAAAAGTACGTTTTTTTGTTATTATTTCAAATATTTTATTTCAATATCTGGTTGCACACAATTTGAATCCACGCTGGACTTTTCCCAAGTTGGAGGAAGTGACATCCATACAAATGGCTATTGTCTGCTTTTAAGATAAATGGACTGAATAGGTTTTTTTTTGTGTGCAGCACTCAGAGGTGAAAATTAACACCTGGACTGAACGCAGGGAAGACCAAGAACGCTACACTGACTGTAAAAGCATTACATCAGAAGCTACACACACTGTGGCTTGAGACTGGGGTCCTGGGTGACAGTAGGGGGTCCTTGGAAAATCTGAGAAAATGTTTGGGAGAGAGAGAGAGAGAGAGAGAGAGAGAGAAAAAGATTGTATTTATGCATTGTGTACCTATTGCAGGAATACAGAGGGCAATTTTATTTTCACATAAATTCTTTTATTATATAATTTTATAGCTTATGAGTCTTGCTCTACACAGAAACAAATATACACCCACTCAAAAGCAAAAGGACTGAATCATAATCATTCTTTGCGTAACTTATTGGCATCTCTGGGGAATCTTTGACCTCTCATTCCACTTGCATTTTCCTTTAATCTTAAGCTCAGTTTTACATCTTAATCAACTGATTTATACAATATATAAAGCGAAGGAATTTAGCATATTGGCTTTGTTAACAATTTAATTTCCTTATTCTTTTTTTCTACTGTATTGTCCTCTCTCCCTTGTTGTCTTTTATCTTTTTGTTTTCTTTTAATTTGGGCGATGGATTGATAGATTAAATAACGGAATCTCACATCCCATTACAAGTTTTCAAATCTTATTTGATTTCGGTACACAATCGTTCACTCGCCGATGACATCATAACAAAACCGCACGCCAAAACAATCAGTTTTCTTTACCTCTGCATTTGAGTTTGCGTGTCAAGTGAAACTACTGACATTTTCTGATCAAGTCAGGTTTATTATTTTTGGATGTAAAACTATTATACGGTCAGATGTTCCCCAGAACGCAGATCAACAGACTGATTTTAATTTTGGTCTCATGCTGTAACGAATGGAGCTCTAATATTTATGTCTACTTGACAAGCCTGTTAGAGAGTGAGTTTGATCACGGCCTGTCCTTTATTCCTTAGTTTCCTTTGTATACAAATCCCAACATGGCTGAGTTACCATGGCAACATCATCAAGAGGTAAACACTCAGGGAAGGATGAAGTCACACATTTAAAGTCGAGTCAAAACAGTGTGGTGGCAACGCCTCCTGTTAGCATTCAAGAACTATCAGAGCGCGCTAAGACAGATTAAAACAAATAAAAACAAGCACGTCGTGGTCCATGTTTCTCATGAGGAAAGATACTTCTGTAGTTATAAATCAACCTTTTGCTTAAACAAACGTATCTTTGTCCGGCAGGAGTTAATAAATAATTGATTTGGGCCTCTGTCTCATAGGAGAAGTGTGAGTAATGCTTTAAGACTTTTCCACACATTGTTGCATGTGATGGATTTTGAATGGCCTCTAACAAGGTCCCTTTTTTAGCTCCTTTAAATTAACAGGAAATTAAGGAACAGACAAGAACTGAGAGAGAAAGAGAGGAAGAGAGGCAGGCCAGAAAAAAATATTTGTTTGTTCGTTTATTATTTCCTGCAATTCCCTTTAAGAGCAAAATCCTTGTTACTGTCTATATCCGTGACTTACTGTATAACAATAACCATTCTGTGTCAGCACACATTGCTCACCTGAGAACGCTTTTGCTGTTCCTGGTTTTCTCCGTAACTGTATCTAGGAAGTCAAAACAGATTAGCTCCATTGCATTGCTCACTAAAAGAAAATTTTCTGCAACTGTTGTTTTTTAAAAGTCACAAAGCAGAAATGACTGAAACAAAGATTATACTGATGGTACAAACATGTTGCAATAAAGAGCAAAGTAAATGGATTTTTAACGGTCACCTCTCTGGCTTCAGCGGGTTTGGCGATTTTCCCTCTTTGGATTGATACATCCCCTGTTAAGTATCAGCATAACGGAATGACAGGCAGTTGCAGAACAGATCTGGATCCTCATATGGAGTTATGGAAAAATCCACAGGTCTTTTCTTGCCTGATGGTGGGCCTGGCCGGAGATCAAATACAACACAGGTGGAATATCTGTGTTATTGTGGAAGAATTCACGCCGAGCTCCAAAAGTTGCTTTTCACTCCTGGCTGAGCGCTTCTTTTGCGATGGTAAAACTCTGGAGGCTGCGTAACAATTACAAGTATATTTATATTGCTTTTCATGTTGATGTGAACTCATTGTAAGAGGCTTACAGTGTTGAGTGAGAGGGAGTTTTTTTTAAGAAAAGGGGCGATCGCCTTCCTCATGTTTGTTTGAGTTACAAACATCAGAGAAAGTGTCTGAATCTTAAAATCATAAGGCAGATCTGACACATGCACTGACCTGAGTGGATGCTTTATCTTATATTATGAAAGGTAACAATGTTAAGGCATTGCAGATGTTTTTGTTTCCTGGATGGCGATCAAGGTTTTTTAATCTAAAAGATGTTGGACTGGCATGATGAAACATTAGCTGATAGCTGATACGGAATACAAAGAGACCATGAAGGGATTTGCTTTGAGACATTTTGGGGTTGCAGCTCTTTTGAACACTGAAAATCATTTTGATGGCATAAAGCAGTAAAATGACATAATGGTTAAAAAATGTATGAATATATTAAACATTCATTATTTAACCTTTTCCATGTACTGTTTGTTAAACTGTCGACTTCTTGTGGGTAATCCAGAACATATTTTTTACCGTTGTTATTGTAAATATTAATTAAACAGATTAATGCCTCTCTATCGCCATCTCTGTTTAAAACATAGAATTGCAGATAACTTGCAGAGTTATTTTAAAATCTAATCATCAGCTCCAAAAACAAGCTACAAACGCTCCTGTATCCTCAGCAGCCACCACCAGGAATTCTTTCTGTTTACAGACATGACAAATTTGATATTTCCTGTGAAATCAGAAAATCATTATTATACACTTACAATCTCTCATTTCCACCAATACAGATAATCAAATTTTATGATATCATACGTCAGCGTCTCCTCAGACCTCCTAGTTGGGAGGTGAACTAAATGCTATTGGTTATTTTAAAAGGGGGAGGAGCCATTCAATATGTCTCAACTTAACTTCCTGTTTTAGTGGAAATTCTGTAAGCGGAAATTTCAAGACATTTCAGTGCGTCTTTTTGTATAAGATAATGCAAAAATAAAAAATTTAAAAATACATAAATCAGAGTATCCATAATGAAGTAAGCCATTCTGGGAAAGATAAGAAAGTCACACCGGATAACATCGTGTCTCTTCGATCTTGCATCATCTAATGATGAAACCATTCTGCTCTCGAGATACTGCGGTTAAATGATACCTCTAATACCGCTCAGATGTAGAGCGGAGAAAAACAGATGTGGCGAAGGGAAAAAGACAGAGAAAACATCTGGACAGACAGACAATTGCGTAGCAGGGACATTCATCTTATCCGCATCCTTGCACGGTCGTCAGACGTGAATTATATTTTAATGCTTTCCATTGGGATGCGTTCCCATGCCAGAATTATCATCATGTGCGTTTAGACACAAGGAGACAAATATTGTGGCCAACAAAGAGAGAGAAGGAGAGTGAGAAGCAATGATGAAGGGTCAGAGGCTGACACAGGCTGCACCGCAGATTCTTAAATTCTCATAAAACATCTTGGGCAACACTGGAATTGTTGAGCCAATATAGAAATTCAGCCAGAGGAAGGTGCCATGATGGCCTAACAAACTGGGTTCAAAAAACTTCCACCGAATGAGTAAATTTAGCATTTAGATGTGCACAAATGGTAACAGATAGCAAATAGGAAATTTGGCTTGTGGCAAAGAGATCAGACGGTCAATAATTTATCTGCACATTACAATAACCAAAATGATATACAGAGGAATAGAGAATTTATTTTCTCCTGTCTCTTGGCTGTGGTCGGGTGTCATTAAATTTGCAAAATTCCATACAGAAATAACATCTTGAAAGCTCATTAAGTGTCAGTCAAGTCACAGGCTACATGGAAAAATATAAAAGTTGCTCTCATTCACTTAGCCTCTCTGAAACAGGATTTCCAAATAATATACGGTATAATGACTTATGCATTAAATAATATCCTGAACCGAATCTACACAACACAGCGAGAATGAACAATCTCTGCTTGAACATCCCAAAGGCCTCGCTCACATTAAAAACATCATTACCAGCCAAAAAAGCAAAAGGCCAGAAGACACTAACAACTTCACTCCACTTTTGTTGCCTCTGTTATTTAAATTCATTTATATTATGAAGCAACAGCCGTTTCCCACCTGCTGACTGTATCTCTACCAACTGCAATAATAGCAAAACACTTTGTCTTCTGTTTCTCATTGTGTTAATCTGTGACCATAATTAAATTTCATTAGAGTAATCACAGTAATTGTAAACATCCCAGTCACCACCCGAGATTTACACTATCACTGAATATTATGTTTGACAGTTCAGGTCCCAACATGCAACAAACCAATCGTGTTCCAGAGTTCCTGGGATTAGAATCTGCTTTTACTCTTTGTTGCTCCATCATCCAGCATGGATTTGAGTACATAACTCTATAATTTTATGCACATTACTGAAACACCATCAAGGAAGTTTACAAAATGTTTTCTTTCTTTGACTAGTCCCAAAGCGGGACTACGGGTGTGGGTCCTTCAACCTCTAACCAGAACATTTGCAAAATTATAAAGGTCACGTCGGTAACACCAACGGAAAGTGAAAACATAGACCAAAATAATTAAACCCTTTAACTAAAGTTTACAGCTGTGATTTTAAAAATATTATTTCTAATACCAATATAACTTGGTTGGTAAAAATAAACCCAACAGAAACTGTACAACGTGGCTATTTATTCAGGTCAATAAACAATATTTATATTAAAATAAATATACATGCAGTTTATATAGAAAGTTGGGCAAACCAAAGACAATGTTTTTCTGATCAGCAGGGGCCTCATCTTACCAATGACGTATTTAGAAGAACTGGACAAAATAAGTGAAAGATTTATCAAGGCCACCCTCAGAAAAGCTTTAATGCTTCTTGGAATCCTGTCATATTTTGACTTTATGCAGCTAGGACAACCTTTCAAAATACTTAAGAAGAAAA
Source organism: Ambastaia sidthimunki (assembly GCA_036877625.1). Lineage (NCBI taxonomy): Eukaryota > Metazoa > Chordata > Actinopteri > Cypriniformes > Botiidae > Ambastaia > Ambastaia sidthimunki. The sequence goes on from JAZGTK010000377.1 coordinate 49,933, forward strand.
ACATGTCAACTGCTTGCAAGGACTTCTTGAAAAACTCAATGTTCCAGAGGAATCCATGAAGTTTCAGTGATGTTTAGAGAGGCCGTGGACGGAATTTGACCTCTTCCTGGTATTCCTGAAAGCACTTTTAATTATGTATAAGAGTGCATATGGGTGTGTTAACATGCTGTATAATGGAAACATGTTGAGGTATCAATAAGGTGTCTGTAGTCCTGTTAAATATCTCCATGTTCTTTGATCATCATACAGCAGAGCGATTCTAAACCACCCGTAACAGGTTATTGTAAAGCCATCGTTTGGCTTTATCCAATCGTAACCCATCAGGATGCAGGCAATAAGTTCAACGATTTCTCTTTACGACTAGTTTACTGTTTTTTAGTGCAGGGCTTCATTGCTCTATTTCCATAGCTCAAGGGCTTTGAGGTTGACATTATGCATCTCACTGTTCTATGGTCTTGGAAACAAGGAGATCCAAAAAGCAGACCTGTCATAAATTCCAGCTTTTTAAAGATCAAGATGGACGCTGTTTGTTGGAGACAAACTTATTTAATTCTTTGGAGATTTTGTAGTTGTTTTCATGTGGCATTCCTTCAACGTTTTTGCAACATTTTACGCAACCAACTCTTTGATCAGCACTCGTCATATGTAACATATACTGCTAACCGGCAAGCTGCGCTGTGTAAACCTTTATTTATTTACAGTACATTTTTTATTTTGTGTTTTTTATATTGCATTTTTCTTCACTAAGACTATCTAATTCTCTAATGTTTCAAAGGTACAAAAATAAGTAGTAGTTTGGGTTAAAAGTTCACTATTGCGAAAGTTCAATGTAAAGCCACAGGAGCCATGAATAAACAAACAACAATATTGAAATAGACATAAATATTTCCTATTTTCTTTGAAAGGTTCGATTTGATACTTTCTCCTGGAATCTCCTGGCTTTGGATATTTGAAGCATCTGTTTCTGTCTAAAGGTCTGCTGATGGAAAATCCCCTGGCAGGGAGAAAGACGAATCTTTAACAAACAAGAAAACACAAGTGAATGCACAAACTGCCTTTGTCAAATGCACACACACAGTTTATATACATACAGCTTGTTGCACAAGACTAACAGCCCTTGCTGTGATTTCTGAAGTCAGAATTTGCCTAAAGGCAAGCCAGGTGGAGTTGAGGGGTTAAAGCAAGTCCAGTCTTCCCTTTGAGACCATAAAACAAACCAACTCTTTAACCCAAACCTCTGATTCCCGTTTTAACCCGTTTTTCCGCTTTAGAAGTGAGGCTAATGTTTTCCTGTTCTTCGTGTGACATGTCTGTATTATATCAGCACTTATAGACCTAACAACAAAGACACGTGATATGAACACATTGGGCACAGACAGAAAGTGGCTACAGACTTCAGTGGGAAGGTTCATCCATTTTAATTTGGTGGTAAATAATTAAAGGGACAAAACAGGTGAGTGGAATGGTTGTTTTCCAGGATAGATCCATCCAAGTGTTCTGACCAACAGATGTGTGCAGTGACAGATAGATGGATAGAGAGATAAACACTGTAGAAATGACCTTTCCATGGTGCAACAAGTGAGAAAAGGCAGGTGTTGTTCACGTCAAGTTGACCTGATCTTCGAATTCTTTCCGCTTGTTGTTGCTGCTGTATTTCTATTGGCTGTCGTATTTCTCCTGCAAACAGGGTTTTTCAGAACAGTCTAATGACAAGAATTAGCAACTACGCCACAACCGGGCAAAACAGATCAAGCTCGAGAGGAGATTTCTGTCAGACATTCTGAGACGTGGTCCAGAGTCTCTCTTTAACAATAGGCATTTGTTCCTCAGATAACTTGTAAGCTTCAGTGATTTATTCATTTATTTATTTATCGTAACGATGTGGTCATATTTTCCAAAGAAGAAGAAGAATCAGTAAATCTGCAGAAAAACTGGCCTGGATTTTCAAATCACCTTGAAGAAAAATGAAATCATATCAGATATAAAGACAGCTAAAAGTGCAGGCGTATAATTGGTTATTTATTATGTATGAACTTTTCATTAAACAGTCCGGACCTGAAAATCCACGTGATGTTTTTATTACCGTAACTTTTTTACTTTTTTCAAACGCAATTAGACGTGTTTCTACACCTTTTACTAATTGTCTCTTTATGTATCAGCCAACAGATATGTCAGACTGAAATGTGTTGCCTCATGCAAAGGAATTCTAGCGTTTGTGTTTATTTCAGCTGCCGCTGGACTTTGGGGGGGGAATTCCTCTTGTACTGTTTAATAACTGTATGAGAAAGCTGGTGCTACTGTTGCCAGTTTTTGCTACAAATGTTGATGTGAAGCTTATCTGGCCTTGTGTTACTCAACCTGTTCCAAAACAACATGTAGAAAAGGAAAACTCATTTACTCTTTAAACTCATGGGTCAATTTAAAAACAATAAAAATTACATGGTTGTCAGAGATTTGTTCTCCGCTTTCTTATTAGCTATCTGCGGCTTCCTCTGCGTTGTTCTGTCGCAACATTCTATAAGTGCGATGCTATTCGATATATTAGCAAGATATTAGTGTTTTTCTTAATTATATAAATATTTTTCCGAGCCAATGCACTTTTGTGTTCACTGAAAACCAGATGTTGCACGTAAAAACGAGTGTGACCTCTTATAAAAGCCTCGTTTGAACAATGCTGGACTGAACCTCAAAGTTCACTTTCAAAGTGAAAGTGAACCTCAATTTTCCATCTAATTATAGCTGGAAAGTTTAACCCCAGATCTGTCTTCTTAAAAGTCTTGTTTAAACGTGAGTGAATCGAACTTCAGGCAGGTGTTTTTTTCTCTGGCAGGGTAAAACTGTTGAACACATGTGCTTTATGACGGAGAGTCCTCAGATCTGCCTGCAAGCTAAACTGCTTTCCTTTATTCAGTGTTTGTGAACTGTTGAAGTCCACTAAATATTTGATATCATGAGCTGGTCTGCTGTGTTTGTACAACAGTAATTGTTTATTCTGTTAAAGCCAGGCCTATTTTAAAGTGCCTTTACTGAGTGCCTCAATTTTAGAAGTATTTATATCTGTTATGTCTAATTTACTGCCCAGGTAGCAGCTATAGTCTTTTTACATTGTCCTCTTTACTATTTAAACTTTGCAATTAATATGTTTATGATGCCTTTGTCTGAACTTTCTAATGCACATCCATTTATTCAAACAGTCCAAATGTGTTGTAGTTTATATCAGTTCAGTCAACTCTATTCATAAACCAACTACAACCTTAATATCCCTAATTAGTTTTATGAATATAGATCTTATAATGAACAACACAAATTTGCAATAATACCACATATTTTGTTTTCCGGGTTGTACATGTTTTCATTATATGTAAAGCTGTTTTTGCAATACAACATTGTAAAAAGCACTATGTAAATAAAACTTAATTAAAAAACTTGTAAGGTGGAAGACCTGGGTTTGCGACAAGGGTAAAACTCAAATTTAAAAAGCAGTAAAATTAAATGATGAAGTAATGATAAAAAAAGTCAGATATCGTTTCAATGTGACTGTTATAAAACAAAAAGAAAAAAGTACCTTAGTTGAATAAAAATCAATCCCTGAGACATAAAACTGTCTGTATTTGATGAAGCACCTTTTATGCGTTTTTCCTTTCCACTGTTTATTAACTTCTGTGATTATTTTTTTGACTATTACTCTTTTGTTCTGCTGTGTATTGTTTTTTATTTACTTTCTGTGTACTTTATATAAGTGATAAATGGCTGAGTGTATATATCAAGGGTGGTAAAATTGCTATTCTGGTTTAACTGCCTAGTTTGTGTGGCGGAAGAGGTTTTATGATAAGGCATAAAAAGAGAAACCTGGGGCCCTTCAGCAAAACAGACACCTCTGATGACACCCAATCAAGCACTTATTCTCTCAGACTTACGTTTACGAGGGTCTCATGTCAGGTAAAGGGGACATCACAATGCACACATTCAGAATCACACTTCAAAATCTACAAAATCTTTCAAATAAGTCTCAATTCTTGTCAACTGTCTTCTCGCCTTTTGAAGTCATTTTCTGTAATAGATATTTTATACTTTCAAGTGTAATACTCTGGTTTCTCAAAGCTAGTGTTTGTCATTTTTGTGGCGCTAGCTTTACCAAACAGAACCGCAAAAATAATGATGTGCTGATAATGTTTTAAACAGGTTCTCCTAACACTTGTTGCTGTGTCACACTGGTCAGGATGTTTAAACAAACAGAGCAAGGATTTAACAGTGCTACAGCATTTACACTTAACAGAATAATTATCATACTGATTGGTTACGTACACTTTAAAAAAGGTTCTTCACGATGCCATAGAAGAACCATTTTGACTGTAAAGTTCCTTAAAGAACCTTTAACATCTGTAGAACCTTTTAGTTTCACAAAAGTTTCTTTGTGGTGGAAAGGCGTTCTTTAATCTATCAAAAAGTAAGAAGAAATGGTTCTTTTAGGAACCTTTGACTAAAAGGTTCTTTGAGGAACCAAAAATTGGCTCTTCTATGGCATCGCTGTAAATAACCTGTTGTAGCAACTTTATTTTTAAGAGTGTATAGTCGTCTCTCAGTATATCAAACTGGGATAAAGTATTTAACAACTTTGTGTTTCATACCTTTTTACAAAAGACCATTTGGCACCATTTGGCAGTTATTCATGTGGTGATAGAATACGTTTCAGAACATTACTGGCAGACACTGTGATAGAGGATTAGATACTGTAGAGGTTAATATAACTGCAGTTAAATGCTGCTATGATGAGAGGTTGATTAGGTGGAGAAAGGGAGAAGCTCTCTGTTAACATGCCAGTAAATGATCTCAGGCCGTTTACTTTATGCAACAGCTTAAACATTCGAACAGCATATAGAAGATCTGAGTTAATTTACTGGACAAAGACAAAATTAAGTGACAAACGGCAACAATTAGAATCTAATATAGTAAAATCAGCGGAAAAGCCACTAGACTCCAAAATGCAACTGCATTTCCTTACGCATGTTACATCCAATGTTGTGCTCCTGACAGATGGTCCTCAGCTTACAGAATTCCTCATTTGGGCTTCATGTGGGCTTGGAATAAGGAATCATAACATGTTGAGGTCACTGTTGTTTGGTAACCAGGTTCCATCTAAAAAATGTCTCAAACTTGTTTGTCTAGATCTGTGTCTGTAACCTCCATTTGGAAATTTAATACCATCCTCTCCTCTTTACCACATCAGATCTTTCATAAATAATAATCCTACACTTTTTGTAATGCAAAGAAAATGTTGTTCTGTTCTAAACCAAACCCTTCTATTAGAAGCACCATAATGGTACATGTGGTTGGGCAAATACGCCCTGTTCATTTTTCAAAAAAAAAACAACAACTAATAAAACAGAAAAGAAACAGGTTTTGCGGGTGCCTCTGTCCCTGGGTCGCGTGTTAAAACGTTTACTTGCTGTGCAATATTTCTTTAGTCTGAAGGCAAAAAGATTAACTTGCTGCCTGCTCAGTTATTGTATGTTATTATTACAGAATATAAAGTGTGTTTAGAAAAAAAACCCTTTTTCCATTTATACTTAATTTTCCTGAAAGAATATGAAAGCATGTTTTCAGCTGTAGGAAAAGCAGAGAGAATTTCTTTCTGCATATTGTGCAGTAGCAACAATTCTACACTTAAACTGATGAGCTGTCAATGATATGAAAAAGTGTGTGTGTGTGTGTGTGTGTGTGTGTGTGTACACTTCAATATATTACATACATCACTGATCTCAGTCAGTCATAACAGACAAATGTTTATCCAGAGAAGGAGAGAAAGTGGAGTTTAGAAAAAAAGCAAGAAAGGAAATTAAAAGAGCAGGCAGGTGGTCTTGCCATTAAAGGGCTGTTTATTTTTGTAAGAAGACACATTAAATCTATCAAACAATTATGGAAAACAATAAAACCTCACTTCTTTAAGGTGTAAATAACAAGGCCACATGAAGGATGCGATGAGATTTCGAACAAAAAATAGAGTGAATAAGAGAAAACAGGAAAAGAGGTCACATTTCCTGAAGAATGGTCCTGGAAAAAGAGAGGGTGGTGTCAGAAAATGAGTAGCAGACAGATAGGCTGGTAAGAAGAGGGAGGGCTGAGCTTGATGAATTGATGTTGGTATTTTCCTGCTTTTCTTCCAGAGGCTGGAGAAACAGTATCCCGACTGCAAGTCTGTCTACTTTACGAGCCATGCTGGAAGGAAGCAAACTCTGGCGCTCTGGATTTAAGGAAAAGTAGGCCACACCAAAACATGCCATCAGTCTGAGCTGGAAAAAAGCGACTAATAAAGGCTTTTTCCAGTGTGCAAGCAGAAATGAGAACAAAACATTTCACTGTACCTGATTTGTCGCGTCTGTTTTTAAGCTCATAGGAGCCGCGGCTTTGACGTGCACGTGTGTGACCAATGACGAACTGATACTGAACATCAGACTTCAACAGAACAGAATCAATGCCCGGAGACATCTGGACTGACTTTACTCTCCGATTCATGACTCAGAACATAATCATCTTAAGTTTCTAATCGCAAATTTCACATTTCATTACAAGCTAAATCTGATTGATATGTGGGGAATGTGGGCGAGAGTGGTTTGTTTTCACTTCCTCCTGGGTCGTATGTTGGGTTGCCTGCTAATAAAAGTTCCAAACATCTGGACTCTCAAGGAGCCTGTAAGATCAAAAGCTTTTTCTGCCCATCAACCAATAGAAAATCACGCAACCTTTACTAGAGATAACTCTTCATTTTTGAGGAAATGAGTTATAGAACTCATCTCCAGTACTGAGATGTTGAAACAGATTTCAAAGGGAAGCATCAACGGCGGTCACAACCTGCCAGAACAATTTGATCTAAAGATACCAACCCATAAAAGATCCAGACTTTGCTTGGCCACAACGTCTTCAAATTGTTTGTGCATGTGCTTTGGATACCTTGTGAATTCCTGTTTCGTTTCTCTGATTGTATATAAATAACTGCATCTGTTCTCATCACTAATTGGACTATGAACACACAAAGCTCAAACCATCATTATGTGTGAACAGGGAAAAAACGGGTTTGCTAAATATTAAAACCAATTTGATCTTCAAATTTCTCTGTGGTACATTTTGTTAACAGTAGAGAACAGTAGGGAAGCGCTTGGTCAGTTGCTATTAAAAAACAAATCACATTCAATAGTGGAAAAACTTAGTCACAATGGCTGGTGTCTGCAATGCTAAAACAAAATGTAAAGGAAATCAGAGCATTATTTTAACATTACAATTAATAATAATGCAGCAAAAAGTGACACATTTATTCACATAACCTTTAAAATGCCAGGGAGATTTTTAATAATGTACGAAAAAGAATGAGAAGATATCAGACAGGAAAAATTAGTCAACATGCTATTTTTACCTACTGGAAAATTGTTTTTCATTAAGGCATAATGCATTTGCCGTTATCTGGGGTTTATGCCAAGCGGTTACATTTTAATACGCTGGTATTTGGCGCCCTCTAGTGTTGTTTTTCATCACAAACGACTCTCGTACTTACACTGTGTGCCGCTAATATCTACCTTATATCAACCTAGCTATAAAAACACCAAGTTATAACTTGGCTTTATACCTTTACCAAATAACTCGAAACATCTTTTGATAAACATCGAAACAACAGTTGACATGCTGTAACAGAAATACTGAATGCTATTTTTTCTTTATGTTATAATATATTTCTTCTAGGTCTAAATTAAAAAGAACACACACAAGGTGTCAGTTTTGAATGACCTTTTAATTTAAATAAATGAAATCATGAACATACTCTCAATTCAACTCAACAACAAAGCAAGCTATGAGTTACTCTGTATGCTAAAGAATGGGCTTTTAAAGCCCCATAACTCATTTATTAGAACTTTAGTTATTTTTGGTAGTTGTATTATGGTTGGATCATCAGTGCGCTTTGACAGTATAAATGAACACAATGTTGTTTTTCCGCAGGTGTTATTTATTTCTTGGCAGCTTGGAAACGCTCGCTAACATTTCCCCAGTTCACAACATTCCAAATGGCCTTAACATAGTCCGGCCTAACATTCTTGTACTGGAGATAGTACGCATGCTCCCAGACATCTATCCCCAATAGTGGTACGAGACCTCAAATTGAAAAAATAAAAGGGAAACAGAGTATTAAAGTTCAGAGGCTAAAACACTTTATTTACAGTTTTATAATTTTATAACACTTTGTATTACAGACAGGGCTTAAGACTAGTCCCAGACTAAAATGCATGTTTGAGCTGTCTTAACTGAAAGTAGCTTGGAATAACAATTACTTAATAACTAAAACAACGGCACTGATATGTTTTAAGATAAGATGCACATTGCACAACACTGATGTTTGTAAAAGCTACTTCAATATCCCAATTTAACCCAGGCCTAATCTAAGCCATGTCTGTGAAACCAGGCTTTTAAGCGTTACAAACATTTACTAAATAAGATACACGGATGGCTCTTATGAATACGCTATAGGAAATTTATGCGTAAACACTGTGGGTCTTGTTTGGAGTTTATGAAAGATTACTTTTAAACTCAGTGCAAACTCAAGGGATTTTAACTTTCAGTACCATAATATTAACTAGATTCATCACTATATTTGTTGAGGAACAGTTACCTGTAGTGCCCTGCAAAGGGTCTTGGTTAGCACAGGCAGCGATCCTCAGCCTTCCACCATCTTTGTCAAAGCCCAGCCAGCCCCAACCTGAGCCCTGAACAGCCACTGTGGCAGCCGACATCTTCTCCTTCATCTTCTGAAATGAGCCAAAGTCACGCTTGATGGCCTCCAGCAGCTCACCTGCAGTAACAGACAAGACTCATAATACACAACTATACTTTCACAACAATCATCATCATCAGTAGTTTTATTTACTTCTGATTGGCTCTTACCCTGTGGTTCTCCCCCACCATTTGGTGACAGATTGGTCCAGAATATGGCGTGATTAACGTGACCGCCACCGTTGAACTTCAACGCAGGCTGAAGGGAAACTTGGGTCGTCACATCACCTGAGACACACCAAAACAAAACTTAAGTGTGTTAAAGACCTGTTATATCCCATGAACAGAGCGTAAATAACACTAAGTCTTTGAAATCTACGACATGCTAGTTATTTAGAATAATAACGTCACATTTCGAACAGTAGGGCATTTTTTCAGCTTATTCGACTGGGAAGGAAGCTTAAAACTCTGCAAGTTGCAAAATATACAATTAACTTTCTAAAATTTGGGATGGACCCTGTTATTACTGGAATATATGCCTGCATGTAAAAACAGTACAATATTAGGTATTTTATTAAATGTGTTGTTATGAATTGCATAATCTTGCATGCATCTATGAATTGCATGTCTTTTGCACAGACCCTTAGCAAGTGCCTCTTGATATTTCTCCTCAGTGATGTTGAGGTTGTTGACATAGGTTGCGTGATGTTTGCTGTGGTGCAGCTGCATGATCTCAGCACAGATATGAGGCTCAAGAGCTCCATAGTCATACGGCAGGTCAGGGAGTGTGTGTTTCTGTCTGGAGGCCACAGCACCCAAAACTGGCTTCAGGGTGGCAGCGCACCTAGAACGGACATCAGAAGAGATATTTCTGTGGGGTTGTAAGAATCAAGTGTGTATACTTTTCTCTCTAAAATAATGGAATAAATGTGTCACAAGCTTGGCAGGGTAACACATCTTTTGCAAGAAAATTTGGATTACAGGGGTGAGTTCATGATGGATTGTTGTAGCAGTCATGTGACCAGAACAAGGCTTGCCTAACATTAGATATTTCCAGAATAAAAGTGTGGCTGCCAGTGTGCTTCTATTGTGTTCAATACAGACAGTCACAATGAAGTTTGATAAAAGTTCCCAGTGCTTTCTCGTACATTTTATAATGAAGAACACTATAGGTTTGTATTGTTAGTTTAACGTTATATGCGTTGCATTTAAAGACATCTAAATCAACAGATATAAGTATGTACAAATGACCAGAATTTGATACAAATAGCAGATAGTGCCAAACGTATGCGCACTAGAAGCAATACGTTAAAGTGCGCAGCTTATCCAAGTCGCCATTGAACCCAAACAATCCAGCTTGAACAATCACTTATCTGTACATAATATGAGACTTTTTGTTTCATATTTGTGCTAACTTTACCTGCGTATATATCCGACTCTGCACAGCATGCTTTAGCTCGTCATATACCTCCGCACATGCCCTGAACAGCAGATCTAAACCACACAGTTCACGCTGCCCTTGAAATTCAACTTCAACTTGAACCAGGGCGTACCACTGTATCCAAATAGGGGTATAAAACACATACGCGTGTTCTGTGTTATTAGTTATGTTCTGCCGTATAAAGATTGTTCAATATTTTAATTATCTAATATTAATATGTGTTGTTTTTCAGTTCAGACACCTAAAATGAACGAAATATGTGGAAGTTAAGCAAGATATAAAATTCGTGCACCCCTAGGCCAATTGGTATAATTCAGCCTGCCTGTCATTCTAGGCCCAAGTTGACAGCGATTGGTCATTGAAATAGTTTCGTTTGCGATTAAAGCTGGTATTTGGGCATTTGGTTGTAAATGTAGTAACATCCAACATTCAGTGCAAATAAACAAAGTGGAAATAATCGCTTAAAATGGTTAAACACTACACAAGTGTTCATCTGACGAATTAAATTATGTATATATTCGCTGCGTAGCTTCATAACTGCGATTCAGTGTCTCATACATGCAACTGCATATGTTGTTAACATATTAAAATGAAGTGAAAACACATTTTAATGTTTTTTTAATTGGCAGTTATATCATAAATCAATAAAAAAGACAATCACATATCAAAATATAGTATTACAAATTGTTGGGGGGGGGTATGTTGGTACGTGCTCCTCCCCCCTCAACACTGAGGCTGTGCGGCGGAACATCGCATTCGCTCGTCATGGCGGACGGACTTCTCTACGTCTAATCTTCGTTTTTCTTCCTCTACCGACAAATAAACATTTCAACCCAAACTTGTGAGAATCAGTCCAGTATTTGGAGATTTCCGCGTCATTCTGGTCGAGGTGAAACGGGTCGGGTAAGTGTCACGGAGTTAATCGCTTGTTTCCAATACAGTGCCGCTTCTCGGAGAGGGAGAGTCTCTTCCCTCTCCGCCATTTTGTGACAGCGATAAACTGCTTCAAAAACGCGCCGGCACGTTTTCATCCCACCAGTTCTTTCCGATGAGATTTACTGCCTTTATTTTAAGGCAAATCTGCATTATCTGCCATGTAAGTTTAATGTTTCCCCGAAAGCAACGATCTGCACAAGTTGTAGTTTTACATTAGAGTCGCACGTTTGTTGGTAGCGTAGCGTGTGAACTCGCAGCGGGCGAGCTCGTTTTTGTGATTATAAGATTAATGCATTTTTATTGCACCGCGATAAGCTAAATTACATTTGAAAATCGCATATGAGATCTTATTATATTTATAGAAAGAATAAATTCAGACCTTCACAATTAAACCCAGATGCACAGAATGAGTAAAAAGCCCGTGTATTTTCCGGTTAGTGGAGTGGTTGTATTTTGCCAGGAGAATAACTTGTTTTCTTATTTTTGGTTACAGTGGTTGACGATCATGAATTAAATACACGACGCGATTTAAATATTTCACCGGAATATGTGCAAAATGACCGATTTATTCGACCGGTGGCCTATATTTGCAGTAATGTTGTGTAGGCGTCCGAAATGCATGCAGCCGTCTGGATCTTTGCTGCATGTTGCATGAGTTGCACTGAACTCAGTGTTTGATGTTGGTGGGATTAATATATTTCTGCTTTATGTTTCGCAGAGATCAGAATGACGAATGAAGAACCGCTTCCGAAGAAGGTGAGTTTATTGTCTCGGACTAATCTGGTCATACGAGTCTTTCTCTCCCAGGTTTGCAATCTTAATTTCTGTTTCATGTGGTTACAGGTTCGCCTTAATGAATCCGACATGAAGACCCTGACCCGAGAGGAACTGTGTGCTAGGTGTGTATGGACCCTTGTGCAGTAAACAACCTTTGGTTGTGTGTGTGTTGTAGCTGTAATTACTGTATGTTTGTGTTTTTGTTTGGGTTTAGGTGGAAACAGCATGAAGCTTATGTCCAGATGCTTGAGACAAAATATGCAGATTTAAACTGTAAGTATGCATGTCTCAAACGGTATGAATAATTAGTAGGCATGGATGGATGAGTAATGTTGGGCTAAACCAGATGTGGCTAAGAAATGCATGTGTTTCATGTTTGAATGACTGCAGCCAATGACGTGACGGGCTTGAAAGAGTCGGAGGAGAAGTTGAAGCAGCAACAGCAGGAATCTGCTCGCAGAGAGAACATTCTGGTGATGAGACTTGCTACTAAGGAGCAGGAAATGCAAGAGTGTACGGTAGGTGTGAAACTATATCTCTTTTAGTATTGATTATGATCGGTCATTGAAGGAAGTTGGCCTGAGCGGTTGCTGATAACCTGTATGTCTCATCTGTAGCGTGGTAGATATTGCGATTTCTGCAGCAAATTAATGTTGTACATCTATGGAACTAAATGCAGGAATTGCATTTGTCGTTTGTACTGATGTGTCTGTTAGCCATTGATGAACATTTTTAAACGGCTAAAAGCTGCTGTTGTCCTGCAGTCAAATGCATTATCACATGTTGGTCATGCGAGTTGTGCCATAAAATATTTATCAAAGCAAAAATACAAATGTTGTACTTCACAGTTTTTGTCTCGGCCTTTCCATTCACAAGGCAATTCAAATTTCTTTGTAATGCTAGGCAGACCAAACATTTAGCAAATACATGGTGGCAGGCAAACACTGCAGAATGGTAATTTACTACAGGATTATGCCTTTAAATGCAGCTTTCATGTTGAGGTCATTTGAGTTTTGCCAGTTTTAAAGTTGTTGCAGGTGCTAATGATTGTATGACAGCCCCACTGCATTCGACCTGCAAGATTGTGTCAGGTGTTGTAAACATAATCAATGTTTAAGATACTGTATTAGAGTAATACTAGTTTACAGTAGTTACATTAGTTAAATATTTACAGACTGGACATCACATGCCTTCATTAACTGACAGTATATAGACATGCTTGGATTCTAATTCTCTCTCTTACTCCACAGACCCAAATCCAGTACCTCAAGCAAGTCCAGCAACCGAGTGCGGCTCAGCTGAGATCCTCCATGGTAGACCCAGCCATCAACTTATTTTTCCTCAAAATGAAGGCTGAACTGGAACAGACTAAAGACAAACTGGAGCAAGCCCAAAATGAACTGAGTGCCTGGAAATTTACACCTGATAGGTAAACTAAAATAACTCCCCCCTCCAAAACAAAAAGTCAAGACTTTCCTGATTCACCCCCCACCTTCTCCTCTGCAGGAGTGCAGATAATGGTGGGGGAAGACTGAAATGTTTTGCTCACAACGAGACTCAGACTTTAAAGCCAAAACTCAAAAGACATTTTTCTTTGGTATTGTCCTGCTATTACACATACCGTAATGTAAAGTCAGAACAAAACGCAACAGTTTTGGTCAGGTGACACTTTTGTTTCAGCTCTCTCCCCCCACACCCCTCATGGTACAGAAGCCTGAAGGAAGCGGGACTGTTCCTGAAGAGGTGGTCACCCTGGAAACACCCCCCCTTCCAGCCCCAACAGCCCATATTAGAAATTGTCCTGTAACAAAAAGGCGACCCTTGAAAGACTTGAGCCCAGCGTTGGCCTTGGAGCTGATTGAACTGTAGTTTAATGCTCACTGATTGAACATTTAAAACATGACATGGCCCTACTAAGTGTGTTGCTAAGGAATATGCCCCCATTTAACTTCATTGTAGAAATCTTGACTCTGGTTAAGAATCTAGAACGAACGCAGGGAGGCGGAAATGTAGTGTGATGCAATGAAATGGGGAGGAGTTAAGCACAATCATAAGACTTTGGGGGCGGAGACATTTGTTATGATGTAAGACTTTGGGGGAGGAATCAGACTTTCTGATCTGCAAAGACTTTGATATATGTTCATCTCACAGGTGCAACAAGACGGTACAGTGTCTTTTTCTTTTTGTGTTCGTAATATTATACTTTGTTTTTGCACTGGAAATGCACCTTGCATTTACAGCAGTGTGCTCTAAAAGATTTGACCTGATACCAATTTTGATTGGCCGAAACGCTGCTGCAGATGCAACCATAAATGTTCTTTTCAATGTGTATGCCAATGTGTGTCACAGGAAACTATTTAAGCTGTTCAAATGTCTGTGTATGATGATTTTGTACCTTAACTCGGGTAACTTTCTAATCCACTTTTTATTTTCCCAGTAATAATTTGAATTATTTACTCCTTGTTTCACTCAAGACACATTTAGTTCCTTTCCAGGTGTTTTTCTCAAAAGAGGTTGTAGAGATTTTAAATGGTAACACATTGATGCATTTAATATCAGAGCACAGTTTTAGAACTTCTGCCTGGCAAAGCTTTGAAAACTTCCTGGTTTAGGCCAATTCATTTAAGCATTTGACATCATCTCTGTTTAAAACGGTCTGCTCAAAAGTGGCCATCGGTTATTGCATTGGAGTTTATTTTAGGAAATCTGACCTCGCGTTTTATCTCACACTCAGGCTCTTAAATATTAAATGGAGGTCTTTTATGCAGGTTAAGCGTTTCTTCAATACTGGCTCCAAGTCATCCCACGATATTTTAAAGATCGTAATGTTTCTAATTGTACTATATTGGCAGAATTTGGCACCAAACCATGGGTGACCCTTAAAATTCAAGAGCTGAGTTTTAGTGTCTCAGTTCAGTTTAACAGTGTGATCAGTTAAAAAGGTTGCAGTTATCTCAAGCATTATATTATTTAACTGTAGGTTATGTAGATCAACACTGCAGTTATTTTTCCTCTTACTGATATTACAGAAAATTGCATGGTGGAAAACTTCCATAAACAAAACGTTCCCATTATTAATTGTATTTATGCAGTCACAGAAATATAATCACCATTGATGCTATCTTTATTTGACCTGTGACTGATGCTTGCTTGGTTAGGCTGAGAATTTTTAAAAAGGTAGGTATTAGAGTTTGTTAAATGTTATTAGAACTGTTAAGCTCTCTGACTTTAGATCTTTGATTGAACATCTCATTTGGTTTTGCAACTTGCCTATTTAAATACACAATGCTAGATGTTTTCAGATGTATTGCTTTTGTTGGCTGTTCACCCATCTCTTAGAATTGTTGAAATTTTCTTGCGTTTTTGTTATTGCTTAACAAAATTCACAGTGTGGCCCTTGGAGAATTTGTGACTATTTCTGATTGGCTGGTTTGTAAATGCATTGGCCACTTGTGTATACCCTGTGGCCATGTTCATGATGTGATGTCAGCCTTGTTTCCCTTGCAGCCAGACTGGTAAGAAGCTGATGGCGAAATGTCGCATGCTGATCCAGGAGAACCAGGAGTTGGGCAGGCAGCTGTCTCAGGGTCGCATTGCCCAGCTGGAGGCTGAGCTCGCCTTGCAGAAGAAGTACAGTGAAGAGCTCAAGAGCAGCCAAGATGGTGAGCGAAAGTCTTTCTGGTGCATCACCCATTCCATACAGTGCCATCTGCTTTATTTTTTTTTTTGAACATATTTGTTGCAGTGTTTAGGAAACGAACATTTCTCACGCGTCTTCTCTTGTTTTTACCTGTGCGCTTTGGTGTGCTCCAGAACTCAATGACTTTATCATTCAGCTGGATGAAGAAGTGGAGGGCATGCAGAGCACCATCTTGGTTCTTCAGCAGCAGCTGAGGGAGACCAGACAGCAGTTGTCTCAGATGTCCCAGGTCCAAGGAACTTCTAGTGGAGCTGGTCCAAGCAGAACTTCACCTTCAGTCGCCTCTGACCCTTCCATTCAAAGTGAAGCTCCAAACTCCTCTAGCTCAGCTTTGGGGAAAGACTGCGGAAGAGTGTCCAACGGACCCTCCAATGGGAACTCATCTCAGAGGGGCGTGTCCGGATCTGGTCTGTATAGGGCAGCAAGCAGCGCAGATGAAGATTACCCACCATCACCCTCGGTTTCCAGCCCCACCCATGGTGGTATGTCAAAACTCTCCAACCACTCAGAAGACGCAGTGAGCCAGAGGGGTGGCGAAGGGTACGTGACTCAGCTAAGCGCAGGCTATGAGAGCGTGGACTCGCCTACAGGCAGCGAGACGTCAGTGACCCAGCACTCTAACGATACAGACTCCAATGCTGACTCCCATGAGGCCGCTGCCGTCTCCAAAGGCGGCAGGACTGCGGGTATGCGGCACGGCACTCAGAATGGCCTGGACTCAAGTGCAGCAACAGTTGCCACCAATGCCTCCACAGGGTCTGTTTTGTAACATTCTTAAAAACTTCAGTGTTTCGTTTTTTTTAAGTAACTCATTACAAACAAGAAAGTCACACACTTGAGGCCAGTTAATTCTTGTTTGAGAAAGTCAAATAAATTTTTTTTTCCAACCCTACATCCCATCGTAACCCGTTTTAGTACATTTGCAACATGCTCGGCAAACTGATTGTTTAAAAAAGAGCAGCCTTGAAATAAGTTTGTATATTTCATTTTTAAAAAATAATTTTTAAGCCATCTTTGCTCTCCAGAGTCTGTTGAAATAATATGGACATCACTGGTTCTGTAATCCACATTTCTCACGTATTAGAACCAGAACTCCATAGCTGTGTGTGATGTATAATACTGCTCAATTAAGTCTTGAAGCTGCGAATTCAGAGAGTCCTTAGTTTCTTAATGTTGACCCCTGTTTTTGGTTCCTCTACATGACGAGAGAAAACACTTTTGTTTGACTTGTGTGTAGTTTTTGAGATGTATCTTGTTAAAATTCAGTTAAATTCAATCCTTTTCATGTACTGACCAAATATCAATAAAGAGTTTTAATATGACACAGACTTTCTTTTGATATTCTGCTTTAAATGATGCACAAAATAATATCAGTGTTAATTAGCTGTCTTGCATTATAAATTTGCATTAAATTGTAGTACAAATGCACAAATCCAGTATTAAACTGAGTGTGCTTCATATATGAACTAATGAGCAAACCATACTGTGTCTGATCCGAAAAAATGGGGCATTGCAATAAACAATGTACAGTCTTGTTTACATTAATGAGCCTCTAGCCTGTCTGTTAGCCATCCAAACCATTAGATGGCGCCGCACTAAAATAAAAGTAATCTGAGTGTAAGATCTGTCCTGATGCTTCCGTACTTGTATTATCAAATGAATGAGGCAGTATGAAGTAGGAGGCTCCACACACAACCGCATATATTGAGCAAACACCCACCCCACGCACAAGTAACCTGCGAGGAATTACAAGTGTACAGCAAAAATGAATACCGATGCGATTGTTATCGTTTCTGCAGCAAGGACTCCTATAGGTAAAAATAATGTCATATCTCGGAACATTATGTTGTTGTTTTTTACACAATGTCGTGCACGTTTTTCCGGTTGTGTACTGCAGTGTGTCTTGTTCTGCTAGTTGACAGATTGAACTACATGATTACATTGCTCAACTTTTTAATAAACTAACCAAATTATTTACAAGATTAAAATCCAGTATTATTGCATTACTGTGATAGCAATTTTATGATTTTATGTCATCTAAACAAGTATTTGTTTGTATTTTAATTAGCTAACACTAGACTAGATCCGTGACACTCTTGTGGCGTCACTGTGACGCAGGGAGGACGTAGGAGTTCTCTGATTGGTTTCTCGGCGTTCTCCTCAGCTTTTTCGTCCTCTGATTGGTTCATTTGTTGTAGTGCCATGGCCTGGAAAGATTTATGATTGGACGTACAGCCAAAACTTGTCTATGCATCTATTGCATAAAGTATATTAAGTTGTTACCAAAAATAAGATATTTTTGCTTTATCTCATAGTGTTTATTTTATATATATATATATATATATATATATATTTGAAATGCCAGTAAGTCATTAATAATAAGTAAGTGTTTTACAGACTATATATATATATGCACGCAGTACTTGCTCTTTAATTCTAAACCTGTCATGGCTACAAGTAAAAATCTGTGTATCAACAAATTGCTCGATTTATTGCCTCTTGCTTTCGTTCTTTCAACATTACACAGAAGCATAAATAGCAATATTTTCTTCTTTCATTCACAGGGTCATTTAATGGAGCTTTTAGTGGTGTACCCCTACATGAACTGGGGACAGCTGTCATTAAAGATGTGCTGAAAAGGGCTCATTTAAAGCCAGAGGAGGTCTCAGAGGTCATCATGGGACATGTTCTCACAGCAGGTACTACTGTACAGACTGACTAGTATTCACCATGTCAGTTACAACTTACTGATGGCAGTAACATATAAAGCTCAAGTTAAGAGTTGATAGTCTCGTCTTTCTAAGAGAAATGAGAGGCAACCAGCTCTGCTTTGTGTTAATTTATGCTTGTACTCTGTTAAGGGAATGGGATGAATCCTGCCCGGCAGGCAAGTGTTGGGGCAGGTATTCCGTACTCTGTCCCAGCATGGAGCTGTCAGATGGTGTGTGGATCTGGCCTAAAGTCTGTCTGTCTTGGGGCTCAGTCCATCCTGACAGGAGAATCTACTGTAGTAGTCGCAGGAGGCATGGAGAACATGAGTCGGGTGAGTCCTTAAAATGACTTTCAATAGCCTCATTGAGCCTCATTCTAATGCTGTGTTCTATTCAAAGTTGGGCTGAGGAACTTCTGCTCTGTATCTCTATATAAGAGTTACGTTGCTTGATGGTGTGTAGAACAACAATTGCAATCCCAAACTTTGTCCCACAGGCTCCTCATATAATGCATATGAGGTCAGGAATAAAGATGGGAGATGGAACTCTGCAGGATACAATATTATCTGATGGACTCACAGACGCTTTTCATAACTATCACATGGGCATCACAGGTAAACTCTAAAATATGATTGGCTACCGCTTTTAATAGCAGGATGGTTGATTTGGTTTTGTGTGCTGTTTTGGTGTAGCTGAAAATGTGGCCAAGCAGTGGGGCGTGTCTCGTGAAGCTCAGGACCAGTTTGCTGTGACATCACAGAACCGAACGGAAGCGGCACAAAAGGCCGGATATTTCGACCAGGAGATCGTGCCGGTCATTGTGCCCTCAAGAAAAGGCAAGAGTCTTTTTGTACTACATCTGGGGGTTTTCTAGAAGTGAAGTATCTGTCTTTTGGTAGAGGTCATTTTTGCGTGTTTGCCTCTAACGGAAAGTAAATTAATTCAATCTTTGTTTTTGTTTCAGGTCCAGTCGAGGTAAAAGTCGATGAGTTTCCTCGGCATGGCAGTAACATTGATTCTATGTCTAAGCTGAAGCCCTATTTTTTAAAGGATGGCTCTGGTACAGTAACACCTGGCAATGCATCAGGTAGATACGTGCATCTTTTTATACACAGTAATGACAGTTTACATTTAAGATTTTAATGGTATTTTAACTGAGCCACTGTTTATAGCATAAAGTACTATCTCATCTGTTTATTCATTGATTAAATCGATGTGGTTTCCCTCTATGGCATGGGTTTTGTTTAACAGGAATAAATGATGGAGCTGCGGCTACTGTTCTAATGAGCCAATCAGAGGCTCAGAGGCGGGGCTTAAAACCAATGGCTCGGATCACATCCTGGGCTCAGGCTGGCCTTGACCCTTCAGTCATGGGCACAGGGCCAATTCCTGCTATTAGAAAAGCTGTGAGTGTCTGGTAGTTACTGAGTCATTGCAGGATTTAGTTTAGCTACATGAATGAGTTATTAATTCCTGCATTCTGGTCTTAAAACAGATGCTACACTTACTATATATATTTCTATATATTTCTGCTCCCTCGCCAGGTTGAGAAAGCAGGCTGGACGCTGGATCAGGTGGATCTGTTTGAGATAAATGAAGCTTTTGCTGCTCAGTCCATTGCAGTTGTACAGGAGCTCGGCCTAAATCATGAGAAGGTCTGTCCGTCCTCCTCTAACCCTAACCCATGCATACTTTACACAACTACAACCTTACACAACTCCATATTGACACAAACTGAAGCAACCCAATGATTTCTGTACCACAGTAAATAGCATAACGCCATGACTGGTCACTCCCGGTTTACCTTTGATCTCTCGCTGTAGTTTTAGTTTCAGGTCACACAATTACAAAATAGTGGGGCTAGACAGAAATATAGATTTTTGGATTAATTGCAATCTTAATTTGATTTTAGCCCTTCGCTTGTATTGTTGTTATCAGGTGGTTATTAGTAATTGAAAGTACTGTTGACACTAAATATTCTGGAATGAATTAAAATCAATTCGATAGCTTGGAGAAAGAACGTTTGGTAAATAAAAGAACTTTTATTTACCAATCAGCATTATTTACAGTTTATATTTGTCTCTCTGCTCCGCTGCAGGTGAATGTGTGTGGAGGGGCTATTTCTCTTGGACATCCTCTTGGTATGTCCGGCTGTCGGGTGTTGGTGACCCTGCTCCATGCACTTCAAAGGACCGGGGGGAGAAAAGGGGTCGCATCACTGTGTATTGGGGGTGGCATGGGGATTGCCATGTGTGTAGAGAGAGAGTGAGGACAGAGTCCTGTAGACAGTCTAACAGAATATCATGACACTAAAAACAAGTAAATACTTAACTCAGTACTTATATACACTGTAAATAAAGAAAAAACCTGAAGACTCTTAAGTCCAAATAGCCAAGTCTGGTTATGTCTTATTTTGTCCCACAGGTTGAGGGAACTGTACTTTTAAAATAAAAAATGCTAACATCTCATATACTGCAAATCTAATGTGTTTAATCTGAACACTAACATATTTATAGTTCATAAAAGAGGTACCAGCTGCTAAGACATTCCTTTTCTCATGATAATCGTCTGTGTTTACTAAACTAATCCTACAGTAGAGATTTTATTGGGATTAAAACTGTGCAGGTCCGTGTATTACATATGCATGATGATGAGAATCTGATTAGATCGTGAAAATGTTGTGTATTGTGTGTATTAATCCATCTTTGTATTGGAACTTAATCCAGCAGAATGGAAACTGGTCCTAGTTTTAGAGTAGAAGGTGTCTGTACTGTGCAATAGAAAACTGCCTTAGAAAATGTCAAACGTGCCAAATGGCTAAATCAGCCTCTATCCTGTGCTTCCAATAAGACGGCCTTTAAAACGAGTGGTGTGCTTCTCTCTTTGTTATACCTCAGGGGAAATCTGTTTACTTATACAGCCCGTACTGTATTCCTGCTTAATAAAGAATTTAACGTGAATCCCTATTTGTGTCTTATTTGTGAGAGCCGTAATGCAAATATTAAACGATTTTAAAATCAATCAGTAGGGGGCGCCACGTCTTTAAAATCATTTTCAATCATTTTAATAGGCCAGATTCTGATAAAATATTGCACAGGTACTCATGTAATCTATAGTTGTAAAGTATAATTACACATTCAACTCACCTTAAACTAATAATAAACTAAAACACAATTTAACACAATGGAAATGTCTATGATACCAGACAGTTAATGGTAAATATAGATCAGTACAGGACGCCAAATGGGCTAGTGTGCGCAGGCAGGTAATCGGATTACAGCTATCTGAAGAAGAGACGCATATAAATGAGCATCATTTACTGTCCGACACTACAAAACAAACGCTTCGTCTCGTTTGCTGCTTTATTCTTATTTAAAATGCCGATTTTTATTAACCGAGACCAGATATTTGCCCACCAAGTTCATCTTTTAGAGCATAAACTACGGGTAAGTTTTCTCGTTTTAACTACAGTGTTATCTGAATTTTGATTGTATAAAATAGACTATTGTATGAAATATGTGATTATACTGATATTATGAATAATGTTAATGTCTTTTATTGTAGGGGAAAGTGTTTTTTATTGCATTGTTATTTTGCATATAAAACACTATAATAAGCAAATCAACACTAGTCTTATATGCGTTTTGTGTAATGCTACTTGTTTTAACTAAATATATACATTTCAGCAAAACCATACTTGCACTTTTTAATAATATACATTTTTAAAGTATAAAAAGTATATTATATTATTTTAAAGTATATTATAAAGTTTAGTGTTTAGTGTATATTTTAAAGGCTTTAGTGTTTAGTGATCTTGAGTACCTAACACAGTGTTTCAGTAACACACGTGTCAGTTCAGTTTCAGTTATAGGCTTATATAATATATATATATATATATATATATATATATATTAAGTTCATTTTTTTAAATTTAATTTGATTATGTTATTTTTACACAACTTTATGAAACAATACATAGGCCTACCTCTCTCTCTCTCTCTCTCTCTCTCTCTCTCTCTCTCTCTCTCTCTCTCTATGTAGCGTAAAGAGGAGCGCATTCTGGAGCTGGAAACAGAAAACGCTCTTCTTCATCTGAGACTCGCTGAGGTACGAACTGATGGTGCAGATTCAGTATGAAATATATTTAAGCAGGTTAATGGAGGTCGAGCCTGGGCTGCAGTCGCAGGTTTGACCTGACAGATGGTTTCGCTGTGAGTTAAGTGGCTTGCAGACAGACGACAGGTGGTTTCACCTAATTTCCTCACGTGCTTGTTATTTACAGGTGTAGACTAGAGACAGACCACCTGAAGACTTTGATTGGCTTAGAAAAAGTACCATTGCCATGTTATTGGACGCCATGGTTATTATTTGAAATACTTATAAATACCAGTTATACTATTATTCAGTATCATTATATATGCATTATCATCTGATCTCTTGAACCATGATTCATAATAAAAAAAAAATCATTAAATTAATGGACAACCAACAGTTTAATTGTTCATTAATGGCAGCTTCAGAAAAGTTATATATACCACATATACCTGTATTTATATATGTATTCACCTTTCTTAAATTTCTCAAGTGTCTGGGCAGACTTCGCCATGAGAGGGCTGAGGAGATCCAAGCCCAGAGACAGAAGCACCAGAGAAAAGTTCAGAAGTTCACGCATGTTGCTTTCTCTAAACTTCTGTCTGAAGTTCAGGTGATGGAAAACTCAAAAATTTCACAACGTTTTGCATTTGTAGTGTATTTTGTTTGCCATTAACCATCATCATAGTTTCAGCTTGATAATCTGGGCTGGTTCTCTCAGGTGCTGAAACAGGACTTAAAAGATGTCTTTAATATCTACATGGGGTTTACCAAAGATCTGGAGGACCAGAGCAGACAGCTGTTGGACTGTGTGGGCACTGCCAGAAATGCTATTCAAGATCAACAGAGTGATGATGTCCAGAGTGAGTGTTCTAGAGAGCTGAATGTAGCTGTCAGGGTTATACGTAATTATTTGTATCTAGATTCACTTAATAGTCTCATTCTAAGACACATTCCCTACTGAGACACCTAAATATGTTCATACCCAAGCTTGAATTTATACACACAGTGAACGGGACCCAATGCATTTCTTTAAATAGTTGTTTTCCTCAATTCCCAACCTGATCTCACGGGAAAACATAACTATTTTACGCGTTTGACGATTTCGTACAATGTGAGTCATATAAAAAGTACAAATTTTATGAAAAACGCAAACATGAAAGTCACTAAACGTATCCATTAGTGGGCCAAAAACAGGTCATACGAAATGTATGAATGAAATCGTATGATTCATACAAATTCATAGCCATGAAACGTATAAATGTACTAACAATAAAAATAAAAAAAAACAAGAATTGTCTTGCCATGAGATTATCTTGCTATTCCTTAAATCTCAAGCTCTCTCTCCTATCTCCACCCACCTTCCCTCCTATTTAATCTTTCATCTCACGCTCCCTCTTTCTCTTTATGTTTCACCATCTGTCTCTTCCCTCATCTCCCTCTTTCTCTATCACCAAACAAGTCATGTTGTGACAGTAGGTGCGTTGCAGTGTTCAGAGATTATCCACAGAGCCCCCTCCCTCCCCAGCCTCTCCTCCAGGAAAAGCTGCAGTCGGCAGGGACGGCAAGGTCATGTGTTCAGTGCGTCACCTGCACACCATGGTGACAAGCCTCCTGCAGGGCTTGTGGATCTTATCCCCTGTCATTTATCCAGTTGTATTTGTGATCTGCAAGGCAGCCCCTCCTCACTGTCCTTCTATGTCTGCAACAGCAACTATATGTTTATATAAGATTAGGCTTATCGTGTTGTATAAGTGGGTCATATCGTGTGTGTATTGTTAGGATGCATCGGTTTGGACACAGACCAGTTTTGGTGGAAGCCGATTTTAACTTAAAACTATAGCCGATAAACACATACTGATGTTTTAAGTGTATAATTTTGCTTTTGAGTTATGATTTATTTACACAACTTATTTAATGAGAGACCTACATTACAAGACAGGCACATTAAGAAAACGTATACAATATTTTTAATCCTTTTTTATGCTAATCAGCTGCCAGTATGCTGATGGTTTAGATTAGATAAAAAATGAGGCCAGTACATCAACGCATAACTGCATAGTCCAAATGTTTGTATTGTTAAGTTACTAAACTGCCCGGTTGCAGTGTCCCATGAAAAGATTAGCGGCTAAAGAAAGGTTTTTACTGTCCTTACACTCGCCTTTCCCCTGAGCATCCCATCACACGAGCAAATTGTTTAATCTTACCTGAAGCTACTAAATTTCTGTTAATGCACATAAATGCATGTGGTGATGTTTCTGTGTAGCGCTGCAGACTCAGGTAGCTGCACTTGAACTCTCTTTACAAGAAGAGCAGAAGAGATGCAGAGAGGAGAAAGTGAGGAGGAGGCTGCTCCACAACACCTTGATTGTACGTACACGAGTCTCTGATTTAATTCATTGTTTAATGTAATTAAAGGTTTTGACATACTGATAGCAATAACAAAGTGGTCTAACTATAATTATATTTAGAAATATCTTCTGTGGAAAGCATAGGACCATAAAATGTGCATCTAATTATTGCCTTAAATAACATTTTTAATGCAATAATTGCATTTTTACCCCACAAATTTTAAGTCAGAAAAAAAAATTTACAGGGTAGAAGGAAGTAAAACAATGCAACAATTGATAAACCACAGAATTCTAAATCTTTATCTTCACAGATTTAGTTGTTAAGATGTTTTTAGTTTGACACACAGAGAAATGTCTCTTTGTAGGAGCTGAGGGGAAATATAAGAGTTCACTGCCGGGTGCGTCCAATTCTACCCTTTGATCACAGCCCGGGATCCCCCACAACCAATGGGTAACATAATCTAAACATATGGATTGAATAGTGGAAAAATAATGCATGTTATACTACATGGTATTGCATGTTTTAATATAATGTTTTATAGACATTGACATTTTAATACAGTGGATATAACTTCATTAATATGTTTATAATTATTTATAGCCACATGCTTGAGAAATGCTGTATATCTTTAAAGATCTAAACCGTATTTTCTTTTAAGCACCTCATCATCTGAAGCAGTGATCCAGCCCATCAATGATGTGGGTGAATTATTTTGAATGTTTATGAGATTCTGCACTATAAATTGTAAAAGTTTTAAACACTACATTCCAGACTCTGGATTAATCATCTCTGTTCACACTTGTTTTGCAGGATTCTGTTCTCGTAAACTCAGTCAAAACCTCAAGTCCTGTCGCAAACAAAATATTTGAGTTTGAAAGGTATTTAGAGACTGTACAAAATGTCTGCATGTATTAAAACAGGTATTTCAGGTGCTGGCTGATGTTGTTGATGTGTCTGATTTGATTTACAGAGTACATGGTCCAGAGGACAATCAGAACACTGTGTTTGAAGAAGTGAAACCCCTTCTAACATCTCTGCTCGATGGGTAAGTGTTCTGTTCAATATAAAGCCCTGGTCTGATGGTGTAGTTTCTCCTACAGGTTGGGTAAATTTGTGCTTCACAGCTGTATGTTTAAAACGAATCCTTTAAAACGACTCAAATACATCATGGACCAAATGACCTGCTGTTTTTCAGCTATAGCATCCTCAGAGAAACTCAATCCAGTCTGGGTAGAAATTGTGGTATATTATTTGCTTTTCAAAGCTCTTTTCTTGTTTATTTAGACCTTGTGGAAGTAGGTAAAGCTATTTTTTGTTGTTGTTGTGCTGCCTCTGTGCACCATCATTATCGATTTAGACCTTTTGCCAACTTTAAAAAATACTTTAAAATATCAGCTTATGGATCAAGTTATGCTGGCAAAGCATCTGTGGTAAAAATAATAATAATGATAGAAATCAATAAATCCTAGCAACTGTTCAGAACGGCCACTGTAGTAGCAGTATTAGGTATAGTCAACATCTTAATAATTTAATCACTTAATACTTAATAAACTGTAATCAATCACATATGTTTGTTTGTTGCAAAGTCATTTATATATAAATATTCTAAGAAGAAGTCTTTCCCTCAATCTCAGGTTTAATGTATGTATCATGGCGTATGGACAGACAGGAAGTGGAAAGACACACACGATGATTGGCTCTGAGTCTGAGGGCCCCACAGCTGTGGTGAAGGACCCTCAACAGGGCATCATTCCAAAAGCAGCCAATGAGCTATTCACGTAACTCCCATCTCTTCTCTATCACAGCACAGTCAAATTCCCTGTATTTGATGCTTATCCACAATATCTCATGCAGAATGTAAAATCTGCCTGTTTTGGTGCTTGTTTCAGGCTCATCTCAGAGAAGCCTGTGGACAGTCATACAGTGGAGGTGTCAGTGGTGGAGGTCTATAATAATGAGGTCTTGGATCTTCTGGGCAGAGATGAAGATGGAGGAGCAGTTGGGGTGAAGAGAGAGGTTATCACCACTAGTACAGGCACCAGTGAGGTTCCCTGTTTAACACATGAGTGAGTTACAGCAGACAAATAAAAGATGTGTCTTATATCATATATATCATAACTTCTGTTCTTACAACCTAACATCTAACATTCTGTTATAATTTTATAACCATCTTGTTTAAGTATTAAAAGGGTATTTGTAGAAATGTGTGTGGTGTATCCTGTATAGTGGCACTTCACAACCAAAATGTTTTTGCTTTACATAAAGGAACACTAAGCAAAGTGTCATATATATTTAAGTATAGCGTAAACACACTCTTCAAGCATTTTCAAATACAGTTTGTTAGTTTTCAAATATATACAAAAAACTGGAAAAATGTATCTGGGCACTTTTTGGTTGTCAGTTGTTTATAGTTCATCTGTTTGTTTAACCTGTTTCTCTGCTGTACTTTGAGCTTTGAGTTTTTCATGAGGTCTGCTGATGAGCTCTCATGACTGTCACAGGTTTGATTGACCGTTTTTTGTGTGTGTCAGGTTGGTCCGGAGTTCAGCAGAGGTGATGCAGCTGATCCACTCTGTGTTAAAACTAAGAGCTCACAGTCCCACCCTGGTGCATAGAGACTCCTCCAGATCTCATTTCATTGTCACTCTGACCGTCACATCCAAAAGCCCTGATGCACTGACACTGGGTATGATGCATCCTCTGACACCATATTAGATACTAGAGGGAGGGACATTCTCATTCTAAAGAGCATTTGATTGGATGAAAATCTGCGTAGTGCAACATGAGTCATCAATTATTGTGTTCCATTTTTAAAAGAGAAAGACTGTATCTTAAATGTGTACGTCTGCGGAAAGAGAATTTTCTTACATTTTAGGAGCACGACTTAAGCTAGGAAACATGAACTAAAAGCCTCAAAACTCTTACACAGCTATCTGCCACACGCACGCACAGTTATGGCAGTTAAGTGAGACTCTGAGTGTATTATCTAAAGACGCACACACTCAAACGGTCATTTTAGCAACTCAATTTTCCCTTACACCCACCGGATTAGTTATCTTCAGATGCACACTCACTAAAGCACTTTCCTACAACTCTGAAAAGAGAGCTTAGTCCTCACTCCAAAGGTTTCTCACAGTAGCACTGAAGGACCTAATAAAGTCAGCCATAAAGCCACCATAAAATGGATTTATGTGTGTACCGTAACACATTGTGTGATTTTTGTGTATTGTAGCTCGCAGATTGCAGAGTACCAGACAGGATGTCCGACGGGTGTCTCAGAAGGAATGGTGGAGCCCGCGCTGCCGCAGGGCCGCCTCCTCCAGCAACTCTAGCCCCGCCTCCTCTCCATGCCACTCCCCCTGTCACTCACCATGCCCCTCCCCCCGACCCAGCATCACACAGACCCCCCTCAAAACCAAGCTGCAGTTGGTAGACCTGGCAGGAAGTGAGTGTGTGGGTGAGTATCTTAATGATAAGGTGCTAATTAAGCCATAATGCAATAAAACACAATAACAATATTTAGTATCAGGTCATTAGATATGATTTTCTCCATTATACCTTTGTCTAGGGATGTCGGGTGTGACTGGTCCAGCTCTGTGGGAGAGCTCCTGTATAAATCGCAGCCTATCGGCGTTGTCTGATGTTCTGGGAGCGTTAGCTGAACAACGACCCCACGTGCCCTACCGCAACAGCAAACTGACACATCTTCTGCAGGATGCCATAGGTAAGATGTTCACTGGAAAACACAGGTGTGTCTTACATATACACATACACAGAGGTCTGGCATGTAAAAAACAGCCTGTTTACACGCTAAGCCTTTGACCCATTAACCTTTCCCTTCTGTATGTGTCTCCTGTCGCAGGAGGGGACGCCAAGCTTCTCATAATGCTGTGTGTATCCCCTACTCAACGCTTCCTCACAGAGTCTCTTCAGTCTCTGGGCTTCGGTGCCCGAGCCAGGCAGGTCCAGAGAGAACCAGCACGCAGGAAAAACACAGCTGTGAAGGTCAAGTAACTTGTAAGATCAACAGGAAGATGCATTTGATAATAAAAGGCCATAGAGGGGAATGCTTTTGTTGTTATTTGTATGCATGTTGGTCATGAAATGGTGTTTCAGTTGTTAAGCTGCAGTGATTTGTAAGATGGTGAAAGTCTATTTGTGCACATATATGATTCTTTATCTAATGATGGTGAATAAAACTTACATAAAATGTCATACTTTTATTTTTTAATAGTTTTTTAATAATAGTAAATTCCATAATAGCTTATGTATTTGCTTTTTGATTTTAGTGTTTTAAAAACAGAACTGGTATCTCTGATATAATCATGCACTTTGGGGATATTTTCCTGAAATACATGTTTACAGTTATTCTGATTTTTTTTTGACATAACAGTAATAAATACGTTTACAATTGTCTGTTAGTTTGTGCTACAGTACTGTTTGATGATGTAAAACGTACAACATATTCAACCTGACTTGTGCTTATACTGTATTTCATCGCAGGGGAATCTCCAATGTATCCTGAATGTATATGTAATGTATATTTAAACTGATTTAGATGTAATAAATGTATATTAAAGATCTATAGTGCTTCTCAGTGGCTTATGCTTGGCTAAAAATGTACTTTTCATTCTTTGATAAAAAAGTCACCGATGGTTGTTTGAGTCTAGAGCGTCATTGATGGGGCGTGTCCTCTACTTTACGTCTTCGTCACAACCAATCAAAATCTCTTCCCAATGATGTAACACGGAAAACACGGAAGTAGTCGTTAAAATGTTACTTAACGTTGTTACATATCGCCCTTAACTGCATCTTTATCTGGAGGTTAACACGTCTCTGACGGATAATCTTGCGCTGTTTTTGGAGGTTTTGCTCCTTTTTTGCATTTTAACTTTAACCGACCAACAGGTGAGTTTATGAGCATTTATATTGATGCAATAATTAGGTGATTATTTAATGCACTATTGTAAATTTCAGACAAATGAGACTCTTTTAAGGGTCTTTTTAAATGTCAAACAAATGTACTCCATATTTTTGATATATGCTTCTAAAGTTTCTTCGATCAACGTTGTTTGCGGTTGTGTTTTAAGTGTCGTTTGTATTTTAATGACTTGTTGGGATCGTTTTGTTTTTACTTTTAAACAACATCGTTTAAGCTTTGAGTCGAGATGCTTAAAGCCATCAGCCAGACTCTGTTTTCTTCTGGTTTCCAGAACCCGAAGTTCACTGCTCAGGAAAGTAAGGTTAGTATAAACACGAAATTAAACGCATCCCCATTCATATCACAGTTATTAGACTTTGCATTTGTAAATATTTACGTGTTCGATTGAGTTCTTGTTTGTTTGTCATTGTTGTAATGGCTTATATATTACCATTTATATTTGATAAATTGGTCGTTAGGGAGAAGATTATGAGATCCGTACTTACCAGGCAACTAACTGGGTTAGTACAGCTGTCAGTGGCATGGAGCAGGATCCTGCCTTCAACACCGGCTTCAGACGCCTCTTCAAATACATCCAGGGAACTAATGAAAAGAGTGAGTCTTCATGTTTCTGTAGATAATCATGGTTCACATCTTATAAACCCTGATTTCACTGCTCTGTTCCTCCAGCCAAAAGGGACCGTTCTGTAAACGTTCGCAAAATGATCCAAAACGTTTTTGCAATCACGTTAGTAGAACCTTATACCAAAACATCAGTGGAACGTTTTAAAGTTACAGAATTTAAATATTTAAATTCTGCTGAGATGTTTAAAAATTCAGATTAAAGGTATATATTTGAATATAAACATTGAATAATGTTCTTGTAACCAAGTAACAAACGGTATGCATAATATTTGTATTTTTTGCATAGAATTGAAGGTTTTCTGTAAGCTAAATCATTTTAAAAAGAGCAACAAAAACTGCTCATACCCTCAGACATGCCATATTTTTTTAAAAAAGGTCAAGATGTTATTGTGCAAATAAAAATCATGTGACATACTGTGTTCCCACAGAATGGGTTGTGATAATGATTCACCAGGTTGTATTGCACCTTCTAAAGATCTCCAGCGGGACTGTGTGGCTTCCATATTTAAGACATTACGATCAATGAATATTTTTGTAATTTCAAATGATTGAGCTGTATTTTCCTGTATTAGAGTGTAAGGTGGAGATGACGGCACCGGTGAGCTGTAAGGTTGAACCTGGGGCTGGACCTGCCTGTGAAAGCACCTTCACTGTGTCCTTCTACATTCCTGAGGAACATCAGGCTGACCCACCCAAACCTTCAGACGCAGATGTTTTCATCGAGAACAGAAAAGAGTTCACGGTGTTTGTAAGGTGCGTCAATGGCTTGAAATATGTTACGATACTTGAGTAATTCTGTTGCCGTGAAATGTATAAGATCAGAAGATCTAAACTTTGTCTTTGGGGTTGTTTTTGCAGGACCTACGGAGGCTTTGCTAACAGTGAGAACAGTCATGAGGAGCTTCTGAAACTGATTGAGAGTCTCAAGAGAGATGGAATGAAATTTAAGGAGGCGCCGTACTACAGGGCGGGGTATGACAGCCCCTTTAAACTGACCAATCGCAGGAATGAGGTGTGGCTCATCAAAGATGAAGAATAAAAATGAGCTTTCTTCACATCATCTGAAGTGAACAAAAAGGTCAATTGTTTGTTTAATAATGTAACAATCGTTAATGTGTAGATGCTTTTTTGTTTACCGTGTACCACAAGTGCCCGAAAGGTTTTATGTGAGAATTTAACACTGATGATATATTTACTGCATCAATGCTTTGTGTAACTTAAAATTAACTACAACATCTATTACAATTAACTACAAAATTATAGTACGATAAAATATTCTAATAATAAAGTCTATTTACTTTTAATACTGTGAAAAATAGACCGATTTGTGGATTTTAACACTAATAATTTCAGGAAATTGCTGCATTGTGACTGAACTATAATATGGTGAAATAGTTTATAATCTCTATTTGTGAATGATCTGTATTTGAGCCATTTATATTGCATTAAATATTGAATCTAAAACTTTAAAGGAAGAATGTATAGAAAGAAACAGTGTATTGTTGGTCTGTCTGTATTTTTGGACATGATTATGTTTTGGCCTTAGGAACTGCTACACACTGTTAATAAAATTGTTAATAAAAAAACTGACTTTTATTTACTCACCCATGAATTTACTTTGATTTAATGTTATGATTTTTTGGTCTTAAATAAAGAGCTTTTTACTTACAGTTTTTTGTGTTGTGGGTACATTACTTCAGCTGGTGCAAACTACAGAAATATCTATATATGAGGCCTAACACACACTGCATTGTCATTATTTTAGCAGTAACTGTTGCCTGACTACCTTGTCCATGTGCTGGAAGAACAGTGTGTATTTCTCTGCTACTGTTTAAAGATACACAATCACTGGCACAGCCACACATGCTATGTGTGCTTAAATTATTACATGACCAATGTCAAGAAGACCTGTACAGGTTCTTTCCCATCTGACGTTGGGACAGTATTGGTCCAGAAAGCTGACGGTCACTGACTCAAGCCAATAAATGATGGTAGGAGGCAGGAATGGTTAGCAAGGCCCCCAAACCCTTTGGAGTTGATGGACGGCCGTGGGTGTCATGGCGACAGCGCTAATGAGATTGTGTTTTGGGTTGGCGTCTGACAGGTGGCAGTGAATCAAAGACAGATGAGACAGATGGGCAATTTTTAAATAT
This sequence comes from Ambastaia sidthimunki, assembly GCA_036877625.1. Taxonomy (NCBI): domain Eukaryota; kingdom Metazoa; phylum Chordata; class Actinopteri; order Cypriniformes; family Botiidae; genus Ambastaia; species Ambastaia sidthimunki. The sequence goes on from JAZGTK010000377.1 coordinate 82,415, forward strand.
CACCATGTTTTATTACAGAGACATACTCCAGAGGGTTAGCAGCTTGCTTCCTCTCCGTCATTGTTGAATTCATTTAGCTCCATCTTCTGCTTTTATTTTCCGATCTACGCGTCCATGAGTGGGATGGAGAACCGATGGAAGTTCTAGACATCCACGTGTCCATCAGTGGGATGGAGAACTGATGGAAGTTCTAGACATCCACGTGTCCATCAGTGGGATGGAGAACTGATGGAAGT